>JAXLNO010003587.1:0-49471 GCA_038087875.1 Malacoraja senta
CCTTTGCCAATTCTTGATGTGTTCAAGAGAGAGTTTGATAGAGGTCTTAGGGTTAACGGAATCAAGGGAAATGGGGGAAAAGCAGGAACGGGGTACCGATTTTGGATGATCAGCCATGATCATATTAAATGGCGGTGTTGGCTCGAAGGGCCGAATGGCCTACTCCTGCACCTATTTTCTATATTTCTATGTTTCTAAATGAGAGGATACCCACACGGACAGAGGGAGAATGTGCAAACTTCATACACACAGCACCCGAGGTCAGGATTGAACCTGGATCTCTGACACTGTGGTTTTACCAGCTACCAGTTGTGGGTCTACCAGCTGCACATCTATGCTGTCCCACAGGTGCTACGTAGTTTCTGCTGTTTCCTGTGCACTCAACTGTTTCTTGATATTGTTTGGATTGAATAGAATTGACTAAAGAAAAGCTTTTGTGATGAAAGAGAAGGAATTTGCCACTCATTTGTCCACTTCTGGTAGAAAGAGCTGGAGAAAATGTTCTTGTCTTTTTGTGCCGTGTTCCACCCTTGTTCAGAATGGGCATCACCAGGCATTCTCATTTATTCTTATTTGTTAAATTAACGATTGCAATTCAGAACTGGAGATGATGCACAATTGTGAGATTCTTCTACTACAGTCCCTCTTCATGCCACCTTCTATTTCTCATTCTCTTTTCTGGCATGTTATTTTCAGGATGCCTTCTGCTGTGCTCGGAGTGCTCCTACACCTCATCGAAACAGTGTTAACCCCCTGGCTCAAGCTGGGTCAAGATCATTGGGTTTTGTGGATTATAGTTCTTAAATGGCTTTTAAGTGTACAGTTCCAACTTGCCGCCTATTTTGAACTCATCCAATTGGACATGGTGGTCGTCCCATATAAAATACTGGAAGATGCCCTTGACATTCCACAGGGTGGCGCCGTCTGCGATGGCAGCCTCGCCAATGGTCTGTCTGTCTGCCTTTTTGTCTTTTTTAGTTATTTTTAGTACATTTTATAAAGTATGTGTTAATGTTCTCTAGTTTGTTTTATGTGGTGTGGGGGGTGGGGGGGGGGGGGAGGGGGAGAGGAGAAACTTTTTTCAATCTCTTACCTTGCCAGAGATGCGATTGCTTTAAGGATCGTATCTCCGGTCGCTGTGCGGCCTAAAATCATGGAGCTGGAGGCCTTGCTCAAAACTGACTTTGAGCCACACTGCGAGGCAGTGGACTTACCATCCGAGCCTGCGATCCTTTGCCTGGGATCGACGCTCCAACTGCGGCCTGCGGATTTCACCATCGAGGAGATCGCAGTCTCCGGCAGAGACTGGTCGGGAAGCTCCAAAGTCACTGGAGGTTCGAGCTGAGAGCCCCCGATGCGGGAGCTTGATCGCCCCGATGCAGAGGCCTCGACCGCCGGCTACAGAAGCCAAGATCGCCCCGTCAACGGAAAGGTAGTTAACATTACCGGTCGGTTTTCCTTGGTTCTGAAAATTCGTGCTAATGTTTTTTTTCCCCAAGGAAAATGCCCGGTCAGCAAAGGAGATTAACTGAAACTACCTACGGCTTCCTCGACTACCTACAACTACATGGCGACCCCACTACCACTGCACCTACGACTACAGGATTATCGATTTTCTCCAAGGCGACCAGTTGTAAAATTTGCTGCGACCATACTGAGGCCACGACTAGTTTCCAGAATGCGGGAACTCCTCGCGACCATGAAGGAAAGCCACCAGAGACCACCAGCGAACATGTGGCGACCATGTGGCGATCATGAGGCGAGCGCAGAGTCTCCTGCATGCGCTTAAAAAGTCACTTAAGTGGGACAGGCCCTATACTATTTCTAATCCCTTTTAAAAAGAAACCGATGGTGATGCAGCAAGCATCAGCATTTCCACACAGTTGATCCAAGATTTTCGAACGGCATGTTTGATTCCATTAGATGTGAACACGGTTTTTCCTCAGGGTACCAACATATGCTTTATACCATTTTCTTCTCATACTCCAGGCAAGTAAATTGAACATTAGGTGGTAAAATGTATTTAAATGTTCTTATTCAGAAAAAAAAAAGCCTTTTACCACTTGGCAGTGAATTCTCATCAGGGGAAATAAAGCAAAATATAATAGAACAAAACACAAATAATATATAAAGAATAACACTGAGACGAGAAATACCTCTGAACATAACCTTTCTATAACCTCCAACTTTCTAACTCCAGGAGTAAACTAGTGGCAGTCCAAATGCATGGACGTAATAATTCAAAGAGCAAGAATTTAAACCCCATCACCCCTACTTTTAATTTGAAATCCCACACAAAATACAAGCTGCATTATGAGACAAATTTATTTTCTCATAAATCCATAGAAATCTCTCATGACACTTCTGGGACAGAAACCCAAGATCCTTAGCAAATCCAATATAAAAATGACTTCTAGCAGATTGTTAAACAGCATAACAATCCATTTATTTTAACAACCATGTATAAAGTATAAAGTATAAAGTATAAAATTAGAGCACATTGATATTGGGGGTAGGATGTTGACATGGATAGAAAATTGGTTGGCAGACCGGAAGCAAAGAGTAGGAGTTAACGGGTCCTTTTCAGAATGGCAGGCAATGGCGAGTGGAGTGCCGCAAGGCTCGGTGTTGGGGCTGCAACTGTTTACCATATATATTAATGATTTGGAAGAGGGAATTAGGAGCAACACTAGCAAGATTGCGGATGACACAAAGCTGGGTGGCAGTGTGAACTGTGAAGAGGATGTTAGGAGGTTGCAGGGTGACCTGGACAGGTTGAGTGAGTGGGCAGTTGCGTGGCAGATGCAGTATAATTTAGATAAATGTGAGGTTATCCACTTTGACGGCAAAAATAGGGGGGCAGATTATTATCTCAATGGGGTTAGGTTAGGTAAGGGGGAGGTGCAGCGAGACCTGGGCATCCTTGTACACCGGTCACTGAAAGTTGGCTTACAGGTACAGCAGGCAGTGAAGAAAGCTAATGGAATGTTGGTCTTCATAACAAGAGGATTTCAGTATAGGAGTAAAGAGGTTCTTCTGCAGTTGTATAGGGCTCTGGTGAGACCACATCTGGAGTTTGTGTACAGTTTTGGTCTCCTAATTTGAGGAAGGACATCCTTGTGATTGAGGAAGTGCAGCGTAGGTTTACGAGATTGATCCCTGGGATGGCGGGGCTGTCATATGAGGAAAGATTGAAAAGACTAGACTTGTATTCACTGGAGTTTAGAAGGATGAGGGGGAATCTTATAGAAACATATAAAATTATAAAAGGACTGGAGAAGCTAGATGCAGGAAAAATGTTCCCAATGTTGGGCGAGTCCAGAACCAGGGGCCACAGTCTTAGAATAAAGGAGAGGTCATTTAAGACTGAGGTGAGAAAAAACATATTCACCCAGAGAGTTGTGAATTTATGGAATTCCCTGCCACAGAGGGCAGTGGAGGCCAAGTCACTGGATGGATTTAGGAGAGAGTTAGATAGAGCTCTAGAGGCTAGTGGAGTCAAGGGATATGGGGAAAAGGCAGGCACAGGTTATTGATAGGGGACGATCAGCCATGATCACAATGAATGGTGGTGCTGGCTCAAAGGGCCAAATAGCCTCCTCCTGCACCTATTTTCTATGTTTCTATAACAAGAACAAAATTGAATGCAATATAACTCATGATCACCTCTCCAGAGTAATTACAGATGCCAAAGACAAAACTGAAAAACAAATGATAAAGAATATTATCAGGCATTACCTGCCTGTATCATATCCTCCGTCCTTTTACACGTTGGTTAAACCACCATTGCCTTACAACACAGCGGCAGTCACAACTTCACAGATGTTCTGTGATGCAAAGTTACATCAGACTTCAGTTTCTTTCACCCTATACTAACCAATTCTATCACTTTTTTCACTTTAAATATTTTTATAACTTAATGTTTGAATGGAAAAACAAGAATAATACAAGGAGATGTGTTCGGAAGAACGATGTATATGATTTTAAATTCATCTATTTGAGGTTCAGGAGCAGGGTCAGGTTTTATGTGTTGCACCTTCTGCTCGGTTATAGACCACCTTAGAAACAATATGCAAGATGTTAATATGACAAGAGGGGGTCAGGGAATAACATTTTGTAGTTGGAATGTCAAGGGAATCAATGAACCAATTAAGAGAGGTAAAGTCTTGGCACATCTAAATTTAATCAAAACAGATATTATATTCCTTCAAGATACACACCTTAAAAAGGAATCTCAACACAGACTTAAAGCTAAGTGGATCGCTGAATCATATCATTCCTCCTTTTCCCATAAGTCCAGAGGAGTTGCAATATTAATTCGTAAAGGAATACCTTTTACGAATTCATCAACAATAGCGGATATTGATGGTAGATATATTATATTAGTTGGAGAGCTAAATGGAGAAAAAGTGATTCTTCTGAATGTATATGGGCCTAATTTTGATAACCCTATGTTCTTTAATAAAACATTTAATAAAATTCCTGAATTTACACAATATAAATTAATAATTGGAGGAGACTTCAACTGTACATTAGATTCATACTTAGATAGATCATCAAGGCAAAAAAAAGTAAAATCTCAATCAAGTGTATTTCTAAATTCATTTATTAATACCACTAATATTAAGGATGTCTGGAGAATAGAAAATCCAACTGGACGGGAATATTCATTTTACTCTCCAGTACACAAAACATACTCAAGAATAGATTATTTTTTAGTTGACTCCACGTTTATCCCATTTACTTATAACTCAAAATACCATAATATTATAATCTCAGACCACGCACCTGTAACATTTATGATTAAATTAAATGGAATGTCCGAGAAACAAACATGTTGGAGATTTAACCCACAAATTTTGAACGAAAGATCATGCCAGGAATATATTATTAAACAGATTCAAATATTTTTCGAGGTAAATGATAACCCTGACACACCTACTTCCCTTATGTGGGAAACGTTTAAAGCGTTTGTTCGAGGTGCATTAATTTCTGCTCAAGTATTTTATAATAAAGAGAACAGGATTAAACAACAAACATTGGAAAGGGAAATCAAGCAACTAGATATAGACAATGCGAGAATGCCATCTATTTCAAAACATAATAAAATTGCTGTATTGAAATATAAATTAAATAAAATGTATTCAGAACAAGTAATAAAACTTTATCAAAAAACCAAACAATTACATTTTGAATTTGGAGACAAACCACAAAAACTATTAGCACGTCAGTTACGAAAAATGGAAGGGGAAAAAATAATTCATAAAATTAGAACAGAGACAGGAGAATTATTAAAAATGCCCAAGGACATAAATGAAAGATTTCTCCAATACTATCATAACCTTTATTCAACTAAAACTGTAACACAAACGGAAGGAATAGCAGATTTTTTACTAAAATGTAATTTAAACGGTTTAGATTCAAATGATAGAGAATTATTAGAAAGGGAGATTACGATAAAGGATATTGAGGAGTCTATTGGCTCT
Organism: Malacoraja senta; assembly: GCA_038087875.1. Lineage (NCBI taxonomy): Eukaryota > Metazoa > Chordata > Chondrichthyes > Rajiformes > Rajidae > Malacoraja > Malacoraja senta. The sequence continues at coordinate 5,487 of JAXLNO010003587.1, forward strand.
TTAAAAAATGGTAAAGCAGTAGGACCAGATGGTTTAGGCTCTGAATTTTATTAAAATATTTATGACTTGCTCTGCCCACGTTTACAAAGGCTGTATGAGCATATCTATACTCAACAGAAACTCCCAGATACTTTAAATGAATCTATAATAACACTTATTCCTAAAGCTGATAAAGATCCGGAAGATCCGGGATCATATAGAGCAATTGCACTTTTAAATACAGATCAGAAAATATTAACTAAAATACTAGCGCATAGATTAAGTACAGTGATGAATAAAATAATACACCCTGACCAAACAGGCTTTATTCAGAAACGGTACTCATATTATAATCTAAGAAGATTATTTAATATTATTTATTCTAAGAGAATTATTAATGAAGATCTAGCAATAATCTCACTCGATGCTGAAAAAGCATTTGATCAGGTTGAATGGTCTTATTTATTTTCGGTGATGGAAAATATGCAACTAGGGGAGAAATTCTGTACATGGATAAAACTGTTATATACAAATCCTACAGCTAGAATATTAACAAATCAAAAGTTGTCATCAAAATTCAGCCTATCTAGAGGTTGTAGACAAGGATGCCCGTTATCTCCATTATTATTTGCGCTTGCTATTGAGCCACTTGCAGAAAGAGTTAGGGGTCATCCGGAAATATATGGGTATATCACAAAGGACACAGTGAATAAAATTTCTGTATACGCAGATGATGTACTAATTTACATTACAAAACCAGAAATTAGTATTCCAAACTTATTAGAGCTAATAACCCAATTTGGTTCACTCTCAGGATACAGAATAAATTGGAATAAAAGTGAAATTATGCCAATAAGGGAACATAACAAACACATAATACAACAATTTCCATTTAAAATAGTAAACGAAAAATTTAAATACCTAGGTATCTATGTAACTAAGATATATACATAATTATTTAAAGCAAATTTTCCCCCATTACTGAATAAACTACATAAGAATATTCAATACTGGAAAACACTTCCTATCTCAATGATTGGCAAAATTAATGCCATAAAAATGATTTTTTTTACCGCAAATATTATACTTTTTCAGACAATTCCGATATATTTGTCAAAAAACTTTTTTTTTAAATTGGACTCTATTGTTAATGATTTTATCTGGGATTATAAGAATCATAGGATAAACAAAAGACATTTGTGTAAATCAAAAATAAATGGAGGTTTGGTTTTACCCAACTTTCTGTTTTATTTTTGGGCAGTTAATATTAAAAATATGAATTTCTGGTTGGAAGAAATAGATCAACAACCAGATTGGTTAAAAATGGAAAAGGAAGATTGTTTCCCTTTTGATATCGGTTCGATATTATTTGCTACATCTAAATTAAACAAAAAAAATTATAGGGAAAACCCTATAATATTTAGTGCCATACGAATTTGGAAACAATTAAAAAAGACATTAAAATTAGATAATTTATCACTTTTTCTCCCAATTGTGAATAACCCTTTGTTTAAACCCTCATGGTTGGACAGGGGTTTTACACAATGGAAGAATTATGGAATTAAAAATATGGGACAACTTTATAAGGAAGGCACTTTTCTGACATTTCAGGAGTTGCAACAGACTTATGGACTTCGAGGAAATGATTATTTCAGATATCTTCAACTCAGCGATTATGTAAAATCGAATACTCAAAACTTTCGAATTAGAAATTCAGAAATTCTTGACGAATGTTGGAATAAACATCCTAATACAGAAAAATTAATATCTTATATATATAATATCTTATTAGACAGTGACATTCCATCGACGGACTTACACAGACAAACATGGGAAAAAGAATTAAATCAAATAATAACGAAAGATACTTGGGAAGAAAGTTTACAACATATACATCAATGTTCATTAAATGCCAGACATTCTTTAATACAATTTAAAGTAATACATAGGTCACATTATTCAAAAACAAAATTACATAAAATCTTTCAACATATCTCACCTATATGTGATAAATGTCAACATTTAGAAGCTACCTTATCTCATATGTTTGCAAACTGTATAAAAATTAAAAAATTCTGGGTAAATATTTTTAGTATAATATCTAAAGTGACCAGCACACAAGTGGACCCGGATCCAAAATTTATAATACTCGGAACATCAGAATTAAATCAAACATTTACAACAACACAAAGAAACTTTATTGATTATAGTATAATAACAGGAAAAAAATTAATTCTAAAATTTTGGAAAGGCCCTACGGCCCCCACAATCAAAATGTGGATTATAGAAATGACGGAGACCTTAAACGTGGAAAGAATCAGATTTTCCCTGTTGGACAAACAGGAATTATTCGTTGGAACATGGTCTCCCTTTATTGATTATTTAAAGGGTCAGAATGGTTCAGCACGGGAACCTGACTAATGCTCGGGCTAAAGAATGGATGAAATGCTATATTCTGAAATGTACGAATATATCTCGAATGTAGTTTTTTATTTTAATAAATTTTTCCATTCTTCTTTAACTATCTTTCTCTTTTTTTTTTTTCTTTTTTTTCTCTTTTTTTTTTTCTCTTTTTCTTCTCTCTCTTTTCTTTCTTTACTTCATCTATCTTTTTAGTTCTATCTAGTTTAAAATAAAAAAAAGGCAAAAGGTATTGGAGACAATGTAATAATAATTGATAATATTATCAATTTAAAAACGTAAGACTGTAATGATGTTAATAGGTTATGTACTTATCTCCAATAAAAAATATTTTCCAAAAAAAAAAAAAAAAAAAAAAAAAAAAAAAAACAACAATTAGTTCTCCCAAAGTTCCCCCCTTCACACCCGGCTCTCCATCCCCCACCAACGCCACTCCCTTGTGTCAATATCCCAATCCTAATCAGTCAGCATTTATGGAAAATATTTTCTTGGTGTTCTAACCTTATTGAATGAGCTCATTCCTCAAAGTCCACGGTGATCACAACTGCAAGAACAATCCCCAAAGTACTCAAACTAATATAGTTTAAATTAAGCAAAATAGAAGCTGAAAATCATTGGTGCAAATGAAGCAATTAAGAAGAATATATTTTAAAAACATTTATCCTGCTCCTCACCTTTCTTTATATTTGTGGGATACAACCTTGTATTTTGGACCTGTGAATTTGGCACCTCGACTGTTATATAATATTTTATGACTCACTGAAGAAAGAAAAGGCAGTCTCTTGAAACAAAAAAAATCAATTTCCATCGAGCATGTTGTTACCATAAGGTTTCTATGCATTTGAATTTAATTCATTGTATTTCCCTTGGTCATTCTTCAAGGCACAATTGCGCATTAATTTGAGGGTAAGAAATCATTAGCTGGACCTGGTGGTGGATGTCAGGAGTTACATGGCAAGCAGTCAACATTTGTCCAATTTAAATATGGAGTTTGGAATTTGATGTGTGCATGCTCACATGGAAATTCCAAACTTACTCGTAGATTCAAAATCCTTGGCAATCTCCGAGCAATCTGGCATAGGACCAGCAAACTCACTTAACTCAACGGGGTGTGCTAGTAATGTCAATTTGGATAACAGAATTGTGCACAAAAAAAAAATCTGAGAGCACTAGCCTTTGGAGGGAAGGAGAGAAAGGGAAAGTTAAAAAAATAATGTTTTAATAAAGCATTATGCTAGCCTTACAATTCGAATTTAAACCAAGTTGCTGGAGCTTTGCCCAGGTACTGATGACCTTGCATTAAGCTTCCTCTGCAATAATCTTCCTTAATATTCCAACACTTTCCAAAAGGAGTCTAAGATAATTATTTAAAGTTTAGAATAATTGGAATTGTAAAACTATTGCAGCATTCTGTTAAACTACAGCTGTCGGGTAGCTTGGGCTGGCTATTTGGGAGAATCCTGTCCAGTCACTTGTTGTGGACAAGGTTGATCCCAGATACCCCATGTGACTGTTCACATACCCATTGGTGCCTTGCTCAGCTAGATGCCCAACCAATTGCATCCAATGTGCCTCTTCAAATGGGTGCAAGTCATTGACTGTGGTGGATTCACGTAGCAGCTACAGCACATAAGATTCAGACCACTAAGTCACATATTTGGAAGAAGAATTTCTATCCATATCTACTCCCATTACTCTCAATCTCATAAGAAGCAATTTGAACTAAAGCAATTTCTTAATACCTTCAAGTAGCATCCGACACTGAGGTAAGTAAACATTCTGATTGGAACCGTTCCTTAAAATCCTTTTTATTTCTAAATTATAGATGCACACAATCCAAATTTAACATCTATTAACATTTATATTATGGACGTTTCACAAAGAAATCCAAGTCGGTTTTATCTCAGACTTAATTCTCTGGATTTCTTCTCAAATTTTAAACCCATACATTTTGAACTTTGCTATACTTCTGTGAAAATTCTTTCTTCATCAACACCAATCAAATGTGGTCTCAGCAATGGTAAGGACAAGTTGCTAACAGTACACTTTGACTATTGCTTAGAATTTCTCCAAATGCATCAGGAAATATAAGAGGCTGCATTGATAAATGCTTATTGCTCTCTGCAAGTTTAATGTTATGGATTCAGATATTCGAAACATTTCTTTTCTTTCCACACTAAAATCCACATCCCACTTCTAAGCCCATCGACTGGTGCTTTGCAATGGATACAGATACCTGTGCAGATTGAATAATTCAACCTATTGATGCATCAACTGAGGGAGACACAGTGGTTAAATTAGCAGACTGGTAATCCAGAGGTATGGACTAAATATCCAGAAATCCAAGTTCAAATTCCAGTATTGCAGTTGTGGAGTTTAAATTAATAAGCTTGCAGTCCAAGAAAAATTAGAATGATTCATATGCAAACCCATCTGATTTATTTAACTCCCTTAAGTAAGAAAATCAATGTTGATTGATCTGGCCTATATATGGCTCCATTAGCAGCAATGTGCATAATTCATGAAAGGACTTAACAACCCAATGAGTTCAAGAGCAGTTATGGATGTCCAAGAATTGCTGCTGGCATTGGCTAAAGCACCCCACATATAAGGACATGAGAAACCGCTGATGCTGGAATCTTGAAGAAAACACAAAGTGAAGGGGGAAAGCAATGGGTCATGGCAGCATCAGTGTTAGGAATAAAAGAGCAATGTTTTGGGTTGGAACCCTGAATCTAACCAAAAAAATAAAATTCACAACCACTCAGACAGGTCACGAATAATGGCAAACATTCACTTCTAAAAATTGCAATCATTCGCTCGTACGTCAGAGGAAGTTCTGCCATCCAGTGCCACATCTGTGCCTCTGCGGAGATCGTCCGCAGTGCATGCCTCTCCGCCACAAGTCAGTAGGTGGGCCATTGTCTGTACCTCTCCACAGTTGCACTTGTCAGAGTCCGAGAAGCCCCACTTCTTCAGGTTGAGTCCGCAACGTCCCACTCCAGTGCGGAGGTGGTTTAAGGCTTTCCAGGTAGTAGAAGGCAGGTGGTGTCCTGGTGCCATCTGTTGTTTGGTTTTGGTGCCTGGCACGGTTGGCTCTAGTTCCATGAAGCGGTTCCAACTCTTCAAGTGTTTCTTGGCATGTTGATGATTGTGTAAGGGGTGGCGTGGGTCTGTGTCTGCATTGAAGCATTCTACTGCAGCTGCCCGATCATGTCTTCGAGATGGTTCGTCGATGCCAGCCAGCTCTTACAGATGTTCAACCTTTGTCGGCTTCAGGCATCCTGTGCTTTTCCTGCAGGCAGTGTTCAATGCAGAGTCCACCTTGCGTGCATGTTTAGAGCGGCTCCACACGGGGCTTGCATGTTTTGCCACTGAGAAACAGTGCAGATTGTTGTTGGGTCACTTCCAAATGAGCTGTTTGCCAATTGTTCGATGACATTGTTCCGGTATTGACCTTTGCCTTGATTTTCTCAACATGTTGGCGATATGATAACGTGCGATCGAGGGCCACACCTAGGTACTTTGGGGCTTTGCAGTGATCCAACCGGACATCTTTCCATTGCACCTGCAGTTGACGTTTCGCAACATGGTTCTGGCGGTGGAAAGCTGCACTTTGTGTTTTTGTTGGGTTTGGGCGCAGGGAATTCTATTGGTAGTATGTTGTCATATTCTGCAAAACAGTCTCTAGTATGGTCTCAATCTGGCTGAAGTCTGAGGATTGCGTTGCGATGCATAAGTCATCGGTATACAGAAACGACCTAGTTTTTAGTGTGATGGGTTGGTCATTGGTGTATATTCAGATTCAGATTCAACTTTATTGTCATTGTGCAGTGTACAGTACAGAGACAACGAAATGCAGTTAGCATCTCCCTAGAAGAGCGACATAAATATGAGCAGTAAATAAATAGATCTAATAAATCCTGGTGGGAGTGTCCGGGGGGGGGGGGGGGGGGGGTGATTGGCAGTCACCGAGGTACAGTGTTGAGTAGTGTAACCGCCGCAGGGAAGAAGCTGTTCCTGGACCTGCTGGTCCGGCAACGGAGAGACCTGTAGCGCCTCCCGGATGGTAGGAGGGTAAACAGTCTGTGGTTGGGGTGAGAGCAGTCCTTGGCGATGCTGAGCGCCCTTCGCAGACAACGCTTGCTTTGGACAGACTCAATGGTGGGGAGTGAGGAACCGGTGATGCGTTGGGCAATTTTCACCACCCTCTGCAGTGCTTTCCGGTCGGAGACAGAGCAGTTGCCATACCATACTGTGATGCAGTTGGTAAGGATGCTCTCGATGGTGCAGCGGTAGAAGTTCACCAGAATCCGAGGAGACAGATGGACCTTCTTTAGTCTCCTCAGGAAGAAGAGACGCTGGTGAGCCTTCTTGACCAGAGTTGAGGTATTGTTGGTCCAAGAGAGGTCATCGGAGATGTTGACCCCCAGGAACCTGAAGCTGGAAACACGTTCCACCTCCCTCCCGTTAATGTGGATGGGGGTGTGCATGCCGCCCCTAGACTTCCTGAAGTCTACAATGAGCTCCTTGGTCTTCTTGGAGTTAAGGGCCAGGTTGTTGTCAGCGCACCATGCTGCTAGGAGCTGGACCTCCTCCCTATAGGCCGACTCATCGTTGTTGCTGATGAGGCCAATCACCGTTGTATCATCTGCATACTTGATGATGGTGTTAGTACCATGTACAGGTGTGCAGTCGTAGGTGAAGAGGGAGTAGAGGAGGGGGCTCAGCACACAGCCCTGTGGAACGCCGGTGTTCAGGGTGAGGGTTGAAGAGGTGTGCTTGTCTAACCTAACAGACTGGGGTCTGTTGGTTAGAAAGTCCAGTATCCAGTTGCAGAGGGAGGGGTCGATGCCCAGGTCACCGAGTTTGGTGATCAGTTTAGAGGGTATGATGGTGTTGAATGCTGAGCTGTAATCGATGAACAGCATTCTTACGTAAGTGTCTCTGTTGTCGAGGTGGGAGAGGGCGGAGTGAAGTGCCGTTGAGATGGCATCCTCCGTACTCCTGTTCTTGCGGTAGGCAAACTGATAGGGATCCAACGTGGGGGGTAGGCAGCCTTTGAGGTGTGCCAGGACCAGCCTCTCGAAGCACTTGGCGATGATGGGAGTAAGTGCAACTGGGCGGAAGTCGTTGAGGCTTGCCGCAGTGGAGTGTTTTGGCACCGGCACGATGGAGGTGGATTTAAGGCACGTGGGCACAACTGCTTGGGCAAGTGACAGGTTGAAGATGTCAGTCCAGACGTCTGTCAGCTGCGCAGCACAGGCCCTGAGGACGCGCCCGGGGATGCCGTCGGGGCCAGCAGCCTTACGTGCATTAGTCCTACTCAGTGCCACGTACACGTCGAAGGGGGTGAGTGAGAGGGGCTGGTGATCGGCAGGGAGCACCGCCTTGATGGCCAACTGCCGATTGTCCCTATCGAAACGGCCATAGAAGTGGTTGAGCTCCTCAAGGAAGGAGGCGTTACTGGATGTGGGGGTGGTGTTGGTGGGTCTAAAGTCCGTGATGGCCTGGATGCCTTGCCACATGCGTCGGGGGTCGGAGTTGTTGTTGAAGTGCTCCTCAATCCTGAGTTTATGGCAGTGCTTGGCCTTCTTTATGCCCTTCTTCAGGTTAGCCCTGGATGAACTATAGGCTCGGGCATCGCCTGACCTGAAAGCGGTGTCCTGACCTCGCTGTTCATCCATGGCTTCTGATTCGGGAATATGGTCACCTGTTTGAGGGAGGTGACACTGTTGATGGTGGAGTTTATAAAGTCCAGAACAGATGATGTATAGGAGTCAATGTCCGTGTGGGAGTCAAGGGTGGCCTGGGCTGCAAACGCCTTCCAGTCAGTGTTTCCAAAACACTGCTGAAGTGTGGAGTCCGCATCCTCTGACCAGACTTTAACTGTCCTCACAGTGGGTTTAACCCGTCTGATGAGTGGGGAGTACTTTGGGAGCAGGAACAATGAGAGGTGATCAGACTGTCCAAGGTGGGGGAGGGGGACGGCTTTGTAAGCTTCAGCCATGTTGGTGTAGACTTTGTCCAGTGTCTTGCCTTCTCTAGTGGCGAAGGAGACATGTTGGTGGAATTTGGGGAGTACAGTCTTCAGGTTGGAGTGATTGAAGTCACCCGCAACAATGAAGGCTGCCTCGGGGTTGTGAGTCTGTTGTTTGCTAATGGCAGAATGCAGATCTTTCATTGCAAGCTTGGCATTAGCATCAGGAGGAATATAGGCTGCAGTCACAACAGTGGAGGTAAACTCTCTGGGCAGATAGAACGGTCTGCATCTAACCAAGAGGAACTCTAGGTTAGCTGAGCAGTGACTCTCGATGATGGTGGTGTCCGTGCACCATGCTTTGTTTACATAAATGTTCACCATGCTTTGTTTACATAAATTGAACAACGTTGGGGCAAAGACACTGCCATGTGGTAGACCATTCTTTTGGCATCTCCAACGGCTGTTCTGACCATTCAGGCATACAAAGAAGTGGTGGTTTTCCATCATTGTCATGATGAACTGGACAAGGCGAGAGTTCTGTAGTGTTTGTTAGTTTGGCTTTCATTGTACGGTGGTTTACAGCATCATATGCTGCGGACAAGTCTACAAATACTGCACCTGTGATCAGCTTCCACTTGAAGCCATCTTCAATGTGCTGAGTGAGGTTCAGCAGTTGTCCTGTTGTTGACCTTCCGTGGCGGAACCCAGCCTGTTCAGGACATTGTCTACATCCAGCGTGATGCAGTTCAGTATGCATCTTTCCATCAGTTTGTATGGGTGGCACAGCAAGGATATAGGCCGGTAGCTGCTGGGAAGATTGGCATCTTTGCCTGGTTTTGGTAAAGCAGCAACCTTCGATTTCCGCCAGACTCGTGGAATAGAGTTGGTTGCTATGCAGATGTTAAACATGTCCAGCAGCCATTCTCATGCTCTGGGTCCCAGATGTTGCAGCATCTCATTTCTGATGTTGTCTAAGCCAGCTGCCATGTTGCAATAGAAACTAGTAATCACTGGTTTAGAAACTTAAAATGTTTATACCACTTGGGCATTCTGACAATCTTTCTGTAGGTTGGCATTGCATTCAAATATCATTCAGCTCGTAAACAAAATGCATGACTTTAATACTTTGTTAAATATGGTACGCTGTTACAGGAGCAACTTTCAGAATAGACATTGAAAGTAAGTTGGAACAAAAGGATTCTAGGGTACTTGTTAAAGAGGAGCAAAGAATATCCAGTTTTTATATTAATCAATTAGCACTGAGAATTGTTCCAGTTATATTTTGGGGCGGGGCTGGAATGCATTGGTGGTGGTGGACACAGATACAATAGTGGTGTTTAAGAGGCATTTAGACAGGTACGTGGAAGTGCAGGGAATAGAGGGATATGGATCATGTGCAGGCAGATGAGATCAGTTCAGTTAAGCATCGTGTTCAGCAGTCCAGCTGGATGTAATATATCTAGATTTTGGAATAGCACTCAAGGGAGCAATCACAGAAAATACATTCTCACACAAAACACATCATATTAGTTGTAATACATTGACATGGATTTGTAGTAAACAGGTTATTTTGGAGTTGGCTGTAACCAATGGAATGCCTGCAAGGATTGCACCTTGTCTTCAATATGGATCAAATGTATTAGATAAGGTCACTTGATGTTTCTAAGTCAACTTGTGAGAAATTAAGTCATGGGAAAGGCATAAATCATCTGCAAATTGAACTATTGATAGACCAGTTAATTAGGAAGAATGTTGCAGTAAAATAAAGTTATTATTTTGGTAAAATGAAAACAGAATATTTCAAAAGTCACCAGACTGAAAGATGTTGAAATATAGAGAGACCAGGTTGACTCTGGTATGTAAATCACTCATTTAATTTGCACGTTCAGCAGATAATCAGAAAAGCAAATGTTAAGTTGGTGTTCACTATAGAGATCAGAGTATAAAATAAGAGAGATCTTACTAGATGAATACAGGCCTAATAGTGACAATTCTAGAGTTCTGGGTCTCTTAAACTCAAGAAAAGAAAACATTTACTTAGGAGGGAATCAAAGGTATAAATGTTCACCAGATTGATTTCTAAAATGAAAGGATTCTCTGAGTGGAAAGATGGAGTAGACTAGACCTACCTTTCCTTGTCCAGTCCCATAATGAGTACACAGATGAATGAGGAGGATCCTCATTGACATATACTCGTTTCTGTAGGTCTTGACAGGATAAATGCTGGGACAATGCTTCCCCCAGCAGAGGGATATAGAACTAAGTTTATAGTGTGAGAATGAGGCATCTGCAATCAATATCTGAGATATGGAGTTAAGAATCATTGAAATGCTTGACATAAAATGATTACGGATTGTCAGGCATTGAGCATATTCACTGGAGAAAACGATAGACACTTGAAAACCAAGGCATCTGGGAACAGTATGAGAAGATGGAGTTGAGATAAACAATCACCTTAAATCTTACGTGACAAGAGTATGCATAAAGCACAGTGAATGAATTGTTCCTATGTTTTCAGTTCTCATGAATGACATGACCAACTATCCAGATTTAGTTGGAAATCTACAACATTCTTGAATGGGAGACAACCCAATTAACTGCTGAGTGACTACTTTTAAGTACATAGCCCAAAACCATTTTGTTGTTATTCAATGTTAAGTCACCTTCAAAGTTTCTTAATTCTTTAAAAAACCTGACATTCATTAATTATTCACAAGTGCAGGCTGGAGATAACAATCAATTAGCAACTTTGTTTTCTGGGTAGCTATCCAGATACGGATGCACACCATGTTTGCTACCTATAAAAAGACGGATCAAGTGATTCTGCAAATCCAGTTAATGTATTCATCATGGTGTTCAGATAAGGAAATCAAACTCCCTCAGGATAGCACAAAAATATCAAAATCCATTCTTGGATTTACTGCTTTCGGTGATAAGAGCTGCGCCTATCGCATGTCACTTTCTGTTTAATCTGCCCAGTCTTAACTATACAGGTTTCTACTTCCCACAGCAGGATTTGAAAAGTTAGCAGTTTCACTCAGAATTAAAATGCATGTTGAAGATTTTTTTCCCCCCAAGGATCAGATAGATAATTTGAGAGAGTTCAGATTTCCTTAATAAATGGAATATTGTTTGAGATATTCCAATCAACCTGCATTCATCCAAAACAATAAACTATTTGGGAGCTTGAAATAGTGTCAATGAAAGAATGAAAGGGTGTAAAAAGATTAAATAACATAGTATCAGGAACATAATGAATAATGTAATGCATGGAACTAATCTGCAATGCCTGATAAGATTCCTTGTGTGATGTATGCTATTTTCAAAATAGATGCCCCCACCTAGATCTTTGGCTTCCCTTCCATCAATTTTTTTTGAACCAAACTGTTGCCAGAATTTTTGCCTGAATTGCCATTTTGATTGAATTTATATCACACACAAATCTAAGTAAGCACGACATCAGGTTAACTGCATCCACCAACTGCGACTGGGTCAGTGGGGGCGCTGCGAGTCGGCTGCCCTGCCAGCAGTGTGTTCGCTATTTCTACTTTTTTGGGGGTTTTATAGTGCGTACAAATGTGTGTTTTAATATCTCTTGGTGTGTCTTGTGTGGGGGGTGGTGAGGGGGGGTAAGGGGGGAACCGCTTTTGGTCGCCTCCTCCACGGACAGGCGACTTTTTCCATGTCGCCTCACTCGCGGCCTATCACCATGGATGGTGCGGCCTTTCCCGGAGTCGAACCCGGAGTTTCAGCAGCGGTCGCAGCGTGGACTTTTTCGCGGAGCGGGAGAGCCCTTGCCGGGGTCACCAGAAGGTGGTGCTCTGATCGCTGGCCCGTGGACTGTTACAGCCTGAAGCCACGGTCTGCGGAGCTTCTAGCCGCGGGTGCGGCGTCCGGAGCCTGGGACCACTCGCTAGGGATCGCCGGAGAAGAGCTGCGACCGCCGGCCCGCGGCCGATAACATCCTGAAGTCGTGGTCTGCGGAGCTTCTAGCCGCGGGCACAGCGTGAACTTAACATCCGGAGTGGGATCCCTTGCCGTGGATCCCCGGAGAAGAGCACCGACTGCCGGCTTGCGGCCTACAACATCCTGAAGCCGCGGTCTGCGGAGCGTCTAGCTGCGGGAGCGGCGTGGACTTACCATCTGGAGCCTGGGTTCCCTCGCCAGGGACAGCCAGAAAAGGGCTCCGACTGCTAGCCTGCGGCCTACAACATTATAAAGCTGCGGTCTCCGGTAGGGAAGCACCGATTCGGGACTTATCGTCCCGATGAGAGGGCCTATACATCTGGCCGCCCACATCGGCGACTGCGGAGGTTTATGGCCCCGACCATGGAACAATGGAGGAGGACTGACTGTACTTTGTGCCTTCCACCACAGTGAAGAATGCTGTGGTGGATGTTTGTGTTAAATTTTATTGTGTATTGTGTGTTCTTTTTTGATTGTAAATTCATTTCACTGCACTTTATTGTGTATGTGATGAATAAAACTGATTGATTGATTGATTGATTGATTGATTGATTAAATAGGACAATTCTAGAAGAATTGTCGGTGAATTATAGGGGATGGATGCAGGCCTTTGGCCCACCAAGTAAGTGCTGACCATCAAGCATGCTAGAGTCATAGAGTCATATAGTGATAATGTGGAAACAGGCCCTTCGTCCAACTTGCCCACACTGGTCAACGTTCCAGCTACACTACTGCCACCTGCCTGCACGTGTTTCATATCCCTCCAAATCTGTTCTATCCATGTACCTGTCCAACTGTTTCTTAAACGTTGGGTTCATCACAGCCTCAACTGCCTCCTCTGGCAGCTTGTTCCATACACACAGCACCCTTGAGCTGTTAAACAAATCCCATTCTTTATATTCCCCACACAGCCACCAGTTCCCCTCAGATTCTACCAGTTATCCACATCAGGAACAATTTATAGAGCTACTCAATCTACCAACCTGCAGGTGTCCATGAAGTGGGAAGAAACCACAGCATCTGGAGATGCCCCTGCAGTTACAAGAAGCAAATTGCACACAGACAACATCAGAGGATGGCTCTAAGTTCAGGTAGCTATAGTAGTGAGGTAACACAGTTACTGAACTAGCATTGTCATTGTACCATCAGGGAGACAGTGCCTTTAGTTTATTAAGTACATTCACAATTTTAAAACTTCTCAGATCATCTCATAGCCAAATAATTTTTTTCCTGAAAATACAGAAGCGAGTTTTCAGCACCTAGGACACCACCCCCCTTAGCATTTGATGGAGTTTAATTATATCCCAGCAATGTGCAGAATCATTGCAGCTGCTTATCCCAGTGTGTCACCGAGCAACAATTTTGTCAGTATACCCACCACCGCCCCCCCCCCCCCCCAGTTCCTCCCCCAACTCCAAATCTATCCCTATTATTTTACTATTATTTTCAAATGTCTTTTGAATACCCCTTTTGAAGGAAGTGATTTATTCAGTTTCCATTTCCACTACAGGTCATAATTATCTTCTGCACAAACGTTTTCCCTCATGTACTCTCTGTAATTTTTTGCCCCAAATATTTGTGCCCATGGGTCCTTGAATCATGCATGAAATGCAATAGTTTCTCTGCCTGCTAAGATCTAATGCACTTTTATCTCCTCTCAACTCCCTTGGTTCCAGGAGACCAATATTATCTTCTCCAGCCCAACCCTGTAGCTGAAATCCCTCGTTCTTGTAACAAATCCATTAAATATTTGTTCACCCTCTTAAGGTTCTTCACATCCATCCTGAAGGTTTTCAGATGTGCACACAAGAGCCAGTTGTTTCATGAAGGTTCGACATAACTTCTCATGTGCTTTACTAACACTTTCAACGATTTCTGCAGTTTTACACCAGAGAAGAACCATACCATTCAATCCACAGTATATTATTCATGGAGAGAGAGAGATTGCTTGCTGAGTGGTACCATGACAAGATCTTGCTCAACATCAACAGACAAAGGAGTTAAACATTGACTTTTGAAAAGGGATGTGGAGAGGCCACAAGTTAATTTTCTTTGGCGGGGGGGGGAGGGTCAGATTTGGAGAAGCTACCAGCTTCAAATTCCTGGGTATTGACATCTCAGATGACCTGTCCTGGGCCCAGCGTAAATATATATAAATGATGAAGGTGTGCCAGTGCCTTCACTCTCTTAAAAGTTTAAATGGATTCAAATACTCAAACAAATTTCTGCAGGTGTATTGTAGAAAGTATCCAGACTGGTTGCACCATGGTCTAGTATGGTGATTCATGAATTCAAGGAATGCACAGTAATTCAAGAGGCTGCAGAGAATGGGAGACTCTGCCTGGTTCATCACAGGCACAGCCCCACAGCCCATCCCACCTACAAAAGCACCTCCATGAGGCGCTGCCTCAAACAGGTGGCATTTATCATAAAGGATTCCCATCATCTGGGCTAGGACCAGTTCTCACTTCTACCAATGGGCAGGAGGTACAGAAGCCTGAAGCACAACAACTCTTCCTTCAGGAACAGCTACTTACCTACAACCATCATGTTCTTGTGCTGACCTGCACAACTTCACAGCTACCTCAACAACAAAACACTATGTACCACCTCTTGCACTTTCACGGACTTGATTATATTTTTGCTCTAATGTCTTGTTTATTGGACAGTCCTTCTTTTCAGAGAATGAAATTAATTCTTGGAGAATTCATTGTAATATATGTATAATGTATATATTTTTTTGTGTTTTGTCTGAGACTGTGCCTGTGATGCTGCTGAGAGCATGATTTTCTTGTACGTGTACTTCATTGTACTTGGGCATATGACAATAATCTTGACGACATGACTTGCTTTGTTCTTTCCACATATTCCTGCATCCATACCACCACAATTCATGTAGTTGACTAATTATCTTTCAAATTATTGATAAGTACCCATCCCAATCTCAGAACATATACCACAAATCTTAACCATCACTACTCGACAGTTTTGACTCATGTGGCCTTTGTCTCAGGGTTAGATAGAAAATTGCATAGAAAAACGGTGCCTTCTAGTCATACATTTTTCAGCCCTTGGTAAAATGTACCTGTCATCATTTTATCTAACCCTTTCATGATTCTAAACATCTCTAAGAAATCTGTCTGGAATAAGAACAGATAAGAACAGAAAAAATAATGGGGAGGATCTGAGACAAGGTAAAAAGGCAGGAGAGATTGAAAAATAAAAATAAATGATGGGTATGGTGAAACATGTTGGCAACAGGACATGACAAAAATAAAAGGTGTATTCATGGGAATTGTAAACAGCAGCAGCAGGTTTAATACCGACTGTAACCGTACAAAAATAATCGGTCAGGATCCACAATTTCCAACTTCTGTGGCTGTACAGCGTCCAGTCAAGAGGTGAGATGTTGTTCTACAATTTTCCATTGGGCTTAATTAAAACCACACAACAAGGGATAGAGAGCTCAGTGTGAGAGTAGCAAAGAATTATGATCATAGACGGCAAGGAGTAGAGGTCAAGCTTATAAATTGACCCGAGGCCCTGCACTAACGAATCGCATAACCCATTCCTGGTCTCCTCAGAACAAAAGGAGACGACACCTTCACCAGCAAAGACAGCAATCTAAATTGGGTGAAATCTTTGTGATTCTGAATGGCATGCAGGAAATAAAAAGCCAGGTGTTGTACCTTTGATCATGACACATACAGGTCAATTGGGAAGGGAATGTTGATGGTGATGGAGAAGAGAACTGACACGTCCCTTGTACAGGTTGTAATTGTTGTTAAAGATTTGGGGGTTTTTTTCCTTTCTCCTCACCTCCTCGTCCAATTTCACCTTTTATTCTAATTTTTGGACCAACAAATCTGATTTACACTTCACTTTGAACTCTTGCAATGTTAAATTCAGTCCTAATTTGTAATTGGTTAAGACATGATTGTCCATTGTTTTGAGGTCTGGGTTCTGTACTGCATTCACATTGGAGCAGAGAACCGCAATCTGAAACTGTTCTGCCATTTCCATCCATGTGGCACAAAGGTTGGTGGACATGCATAATGGCATAAGATTATGTGCATTAGAGGTTCAAGTGCAGCACACCCCTTTAATATTGTGTAGGAAGGAACTGCACATGCTGGTTTAAACCAAAGTAGATACAAAAAGCTTGAATAACTCAGCGGGTCAGGCAGCATCTCTCGAGAAAAGGAATGGGTGAAGAATGTGAAGAAGATTCTTGACTCAAAATGTCATCCATTCCTTTTCTCCAGAGAAGCTGCCTGACACCTGAAATTCGAGGATTCTAGGATTTGCTTCATGGTAAGTGGTAGTGCCTGAGCTAGCCCCACTGATAACGAGTGTGAAATACATGATATTTTTCAAGTTTTCTCTCAGAAATCTTTTCCCGCATAACTCTTCCTCGCTTGTTATTGAAGTAATTAGATACTATTCACTGCAGTCATGTGTCTTTGCCATGCCTTCCCCCTCATTAAACCATAAAGAACTGAGATGCAGCTTATTGTGCCTGTTGAACAATCGATTAGATCAAGACTAGCCTATTGTTTCAATGTCACTCTCCAGCACTCTCTCCCCTACATCCCCAATACCCAAACAGCTATCAACACAAATCAAATATACTCAGTCATTGCACCATTACAGCTCTCTTGCATAGATAATTCCAAATATTCACCACCCTTAGAGTAAAGAGATTTCCTCTTAGTGCAGGCGGCAGTAGCAGACTGAGGAGAGAACGTTGTTGGTAAGCGGGCTGGAGGATTACAACTGGTGTCCTCGGAGGCACTCTGGTTGTTCCGAGGTTGGCTGTGGGAAGTGCCCTAGGACACAAACGGTGAGCAGTTGCCATGCGAGGCAAAGGATGGTAATTCATGGGTGGGCATGTCTAGATCGAGGTGTCGGAGGAGTGGACCTAGTAGTATGTCTAGACCTAGAGTAGGTTCTGCAGCAGCCTGGGGCTCACATGGATCATGTGCTACTGCAAGAGGCCGAGCACATGGATCAGATCTAGCCTGTAGCAGCATGGAGCAGCAGAGCAGCAGTGGATGACATCGACAACAACATCTGTAATCCAACCAAGTACCACCACCAGGACAATGGACATTTGTGGCTAAGTTAAGACTCTAAATTTTTAATAACTCCGAACTTCAAGGATACAAAATAGCACCAGAAATGTGGCGCTGCTGCCTCAGTGTAATCTACTATTCTTACACTCTTTTACTGAAGTATAATTGTGCCTCTGTAGTGTATGATTTTTACTGAACTGCATGCAAAAGAGGAACTTCACTGTACCTAGATACATATGACAGTGAAGTACCAGTGAACCATGGAACTGCTCAATGGCATGATATGTTATTTTGCAACTGTGATCCCAGCTCTTGACCTCATCCATGGGAAACATATTCTCTGCATGTAACTTGTAAAGGCCCTTAAGAATTCTGTATATTTTGATAAGATCATCTCTCAACCTTTAAATGTGAGTGTAGAATGCTGTCTGGTTAATCTCTCTGCATTGGACAATCCCACCCTTATTCCAGGAATCAATCTGGTGATCTCTATATTTTTCCTCACTAACGCCACTTTTAATTTTCCTTCTCATTTCCTCTCTGACCTATCTGCCTGTGGCCTCCTGCATGGTTTCAATGAAGCTGAGGGTTGAATTCTCCAACTTTAGATAGTTTTCTATCTTTCTATCAGAAATGGACATTTCTACTGCAAGTCATCCATCTGTGGTATTAGCTCAGGTTTTCTGTCCATTAATGCAGTGGTTTACTCATTCGTGAGTGAAAAAGACATTGCTGAATTTTGCTCCTCGTTTTCGTCTGGAAACATTTTGTGGAACGTGAGAAAATGGAGGTGAAAGTTAGATGAATTTTAGATGACCAGTGGATTGAGTAAATTTGATGGAATAAACAGTAATTTTCTTTCAATCTGATATTTTTTTATTTTTTAATCTATTTTATTTTTCATGTTAATGTTGTAAAGTTTGGTCCCAAAATATACACCAGGAAATGGAATGAAATTCAGACACTGAAGCAAATAGCTGATTGCTGATATTGTGGCTTGTATTATTACTGGTATATCCCATCTGCTATCCGGCAGTAACATTCCAGGCCTGTAGGAAATGTGAACAAATCTGGGCTGCACTTTTGGAATTTAACTTGCATTTTGGTTCAAGTTAAATCAAATTTCACCTGCCGTAAACAGGGCTTGCATATATAGGGATACAATGTATCTGGATATTTTCTGCAAAATAATGTATTTTTGTTCAGTTTGCACTCATTTATTCTGCCCTACTTTGACAAAAGGAAGCAACTGACAGAAAGGAGTTTCCTTGTAAATGAGGAAAACGTGTTTTTCTTTCAGCTCTCTGTGATGGAATTTCTTACTTCTCTGGTATAAATATTTTCAAATTGTACTCAGAGAAGGTCTTATGTTGTTCACTATTGTGTAGAGCATATCTCAAATACCCTAAAACAAGCAATAACTCAATTTTGACAAAATTGTCGGTTGCTTCCTTTTGTCAAAGTAGGGCAGTTTTACCCCTCCATATTCAACCTTCATAGACCAATGGTGAACCACCTTCTTGAACTGTTGCTCTCCATGGGTTGAAGTTGCTCCCATTATTCAGTAGGTTGGGGACCTTCAGGAGTTAAATCTAGCAACAAAACATTTTCCAGTCAGGGTGGTATGTGATCTAAAATCTGAACGTGCTGTTGAAGCTGAGGCAAGTTGTGGAACTGCACTTTGTAAATGAGATGTACTGCAGGCACAGTGATGGGACAAAGTAACACATTGAGCAATGGACAGGGCTATCATTCAAGTGGGCTGCATTGCCCTGTGTAATGTTAGGCTTTCTGGGTGCTGCAGGCGTGGAACTTTTCACGGCAAGTGAAGAGTCATCACACTACCATCTTGTGTAGATGGATGGAAAAGCTTTGGGGTGTCAGAGGTTAAATTGGGTGTGGGGGAGGATGAGGTTAGGAAAATATAAATCACTCATCACAGGAGTTTCTGATTACTGGTGACTCCCTAAAAACATATTTTTTACTCTTATTTCTAAAACAGTAAGATGAAGTCTGAAGTAGGGTCTCAACCCAAAACGTCACCTGTTCCTTTCCTCCAGAGATGCTGTCTCACCCGCTGGGTTACTCCAGCTTTTTGTGTCTATCTTTGGTTTAAACCAGCATCTGCAGTTCCTTCCTACACAGTATCAATGAGGTCAATTTGATCATCATTTTAAATGCAGGATAAATCAAACGGCAACATAACTTTTCTTTCTTAGAAACCGATTCCAAAGAATAATTCTAAGCTATTTTTACTAGTGTAAATAATTTCAAAATGGACGCTGTTACTGCACAGTGGTTAGTTCCAATTTGCAGAATGCTTCCATTATCTGCTAAATTGGAGCATTTTTTTACAGCTCTGCAAAGCTCATCTAAAAAATAACCAGGAAAAATGGTGCCAAATCTGTGCAGGGTTCTTATCTCAAGCTGTAAACCCCGTGAAAAGAGAGTATCCAGCCTTTCAAGCTGTCCCTCCAGGGGATTCCTCCTGGACATTTCTACGGATATGCTTCTGCTAAATCTTCAGAAATATATTTATCACATCAACATTGCATCTCCTATGTGCCCACTTACCTCAGGGAGTTTCTGTCCTGTATTACATTACCAGTTCAATGATGACAGTGCTATTTCAGAGCACAAAAGGGTGCCCAAGCTTTTAAATGCTGGGTGCTTTTGATAACACCAATAATTAAATTAAAGAATAGGCTATGTAATCACAATACCGGTAATTACTGTTTAGTCATATTACATTAATTACCAATTGCCATTGTCTCCTGATGGCTTTTATTCTTAATGGAAATTCCAGTTTGATGCAAGATTTCTTCGTATTGATTAAACACAGGAAAGGGAGTTAGTTATGGAGATGTTTAAGGCTTTCCGCTACACAATACGCTTATGACCATTGCAGGACTGAGTTCTGTTTACCCATCTTGCTTCCGAAATTCTTCCTCCTCTAGATTAACATTAAATTATTTCACTCTCGATTTTGAAATGTTCAATTGTCCCCACCAGTTATTGGCTTTGATGGGGGGGTTTTAATGGGCATTGTGAGAAGAGACAGTGTCCCATTGAGATTTTTAGTTGGGAAATGTTCCCCACAAAGCAAGACTGATCTGGTTCATTGTTCTGGATTACTTCCACTTCTGGGATGTGGTTCTCTCCATCTGTGTTATCACTAGAAGCAGCTCCATTAGACATCCCTTCAGTCCAAGCATTAAAAATTACAAAGCTATTTTTTCCCAACTTGTCCATCAAATGTTATCCATTATGACAATGATATAATGATGAATACAAATGTAACCTGCACTTAATCTGCAACTAACTTGAATTACTAGATGTATTAAATTACATGGATTTGACAAATGTGAAGAGCTTTGATTTTTAGCTTGTTTTTATTTCATCTGGGAGGCGGAATAACCTGCTTTAAAATTGCGAGAATGTGCAGAATTGTTTGGTCACATGAATTCACAGATGATCAATCTGAATAGATGCTTGACATTCAGAATTTTAAGAAAGGCCTGTTACTGTGTATATCGTTTACAATTATATATTGTACTCCACTAGTCAAGGCGTCATCTTCCCAGACTTAGCCAGGCCAGATGCAGTATGAGCTGGCACTCTACCCAAGAAGATGAAAGGCAAGGCTTAAAAAGGCCTCAGTAGTGACTGGGCCTCTCTGGTGACAAGTCATGAAGGCCCCACCTCTGGACTGCTTGACAGTCTCTGTCAGTGGACAAGGCTGGAGAGAGAGAACTTCACACTTTTTAAACAGTGCAGGCTTTCTCCTCAAAAAATGTTTAAACATCTCTGATATTCATAGACATAACATTTAAAATAGCTGTAAATAGAAAGTTTCAGAAAATATAAAGCTATTAACATGTTAAACTAAAAATTGTAAACCTTGTTTTTGTCCTCTGAGTCTCCGTCTAAAATTCTCAGCCGAATGAACAGAGATTTTGAACTCACACCAGGTATAGATGGTAAGAATCACAGAGGCAGAGTCCCCAAGGTTAGATCATTAGACTCCATGTGGAATCTCAGTCGCACAGTTGCGTGACAGGGACACTACCATCTGTCACTTACATTATCTTGGCCTTGCAGCTCATGTCTGCGATTTACCTGGCAGATTCTGTAAATTAATGGCCCTTGGTTTGATTCAATGCTCCTCTTGATAACATCGGTAATGTTACAAAAATTCTAATGTTGCTATGTTGAACAGTATTTTGTATGTTTTCTTGATGTTCTTAGAATTATACTAAGACATTGAAAAATGTTAGAAAAACATCTTATTAAACCCTTATAGTTTATCTTATATCAAGAGAGGAACCTTGGGCTCTCCTCCATCAGACACAGAATGTTAACCAGATTGGCTCTTGTGGGAAACAATTGTGGTCAACAGAGGGTGCTGTTTTCAGGTTGGGATTAAGGAACCTTGACTCAGAGAAGCTCTCGCCAGTCTCTGCTGTATCCCATAAATAGCTCGCATTCAAATAAGACCCTTCCGCTTCAGTGACAAATATGTCACAAAACCAGAAATATAAAAACATTATTTTAAAAAATTCAACAGAACATGGGAATGAACTACTGAATCAACAATGTTCTACTCGCTGTGCTAAATCATCTAGCTAATAAAAATAAAGATGCAAAATACTGCAATGGATTTTCAGAAATATCCTAAGAAAAATGCCAAATACTATTAACCAGGTCCAGACTAACGGTCACATTTGCGCTTTGATCTTGCCATACAGCTCTGACTATGACCCCAGGGAAAATTATCATGATCTGCTACTCTTGGCAATCCACCAAAATAATCCTTGAGACAAAGAAGAGAGCAGATCCTGGAATTTTAAGCAAGAAACAGAGTGCTGGAAGAACTCAGCAGTTCAGGCAGCATCTATGGAGTGAAATGGGCAGACTATGTTTCGGATCGGGACCCTTTTTCAGACATAGGAGTCGCGGAAGGATGCTGGAGAAGAGATGTAGGGGCAGAGCAAAGACTGGTGAGTGATAGGTGGATACAGGAGAAAGGGGAGATTGGCAGATGGTGGAGTAAGGTGTTGCAGAGAGTGTGGTCTCTATATAAATCAGAAAGGGGTGGGGATAGGAAGATGCGACTGGTGGTGGGATCATGTTGAAGCGTGCAAATGTCAGAGAATGACGTGTTGGATACACAGGCTGGCAAAGTGCAACGTGAGGACCAGGGGAACTATATTCCTTTTCCATCTGGGATCAGAGAGAGTGAGCAGAATTGGGGGAAACTCTCCTTGAAATGCAGCAGAACAGGCATGCAGGCTCACCGCCCCGTCATATCATGCAAAAGCATAATCAATCAGATGACATTAATCAAAAGGAAAGATCCCTAGGAAAATTACACTGCATAAACATCTCCTGCCAGATGACATGCTGAACACCCTGCTATTTTTCTTTTGAGAAGCGCTTGAAAAAAGATGGGCTAGAAGACTAATGCTTTCAACAGTATTAAACATCTTTGGGTCCATTTTGTCATGTTGAACATTAGCCAGCTTTCAAACCACTGAACGCAACCTATCAGCATCAAGGAACTACAGACCAATTAGCTTAATGTTAATCTCTTCTTGAAAAATGTACAGAGGAAATGACAACCTTGGGTTGAGATCTTAATAATATATCCCAAGAAAATATAGAAACTAAAATGTAGAATTACTAGCTCATGTTTTTATCAACTAAATGCCATTTGTGAAACAGCAGAAAAGGGCTAAATTTAATGCAATTGGTACATCCTCCCAATTCTGGTGCACATCAAAAAAACAAGGACAAGATGTTTTTAGTTCAGAAAGGGGACGACACAGTGGTGCAGCGGTAGAGTTGCTGCCTCACAGAGCCAGAGACCCGGGTTCGATCATGACTACGGATGCTGTCTATGTGGAGTTCTCCCAATGACCTTGTGGGTTTTCTCCGGGTGCTCCAGTTTCCTCCCACATGCCAAAGACTTGCAGGTTTGTAGATTAATTGGCTTCTGTAAATTGCCCCTAGTGTGTAGGATACACTAGTCCCTCGTATATAGTAAGGATGATCACTTGCCGGTGCAGACTCAGTGGGCTAAAAGGCCTGTGTCCATGCTGGAACTCTAAAATGAAAATGAGAGGTTTATAAACTGCTGGAGAGCAATTGATAAAGATCCAAAAATATGAAATGGTGGATAAAGATATGTTTTATTCTGATTGAGGCCAGAAGTAGGCAACATAAATAAGGTGGTTATCAATAAATCTAGAAAGGATTTTTTCTGTATCATGCCTTAATCTGTGCAATGATGATATGGAATAGGCAAACACCAGCTAGTATGAACATTTAAGTCTTACAATAAAGATTACAACACCAAAATGCACTTATTTTTGTCATCACCTGCAGAATGTCATGCCAACATCATGAAATGCTCTTGTTGAATACAAACTTCCTTGGCCCTTTGTTTATTTGAACCTGGTCTATGTGCAGTAGAACATGAACAAATGTTCAGAGACAGATTGATCCCTCATGCTTGGAGTATGTAATTACAATGAGAAATAAACTGTAGCATCATCGCTGATCCTTGGAGCATGTGATTGCACATTAGCAACCTATGCTTGAGATCCTAATGTAAGTGTAATAAAAATAGACAGAGATCGATCAATTTCAATAATTCCCAACATTGCAAGATGATCAACACCAAGATGCCTTTTGTATTGTTGATTAAATTTCACCTTTTCAATCTAGAGCTTTGCATTCACATAACAGATGACTTATAACAGTGCACTGTTCACAATAACATTGAGTTACAAACATCAGCAAGGCACGACATATGGTCCCTGGGTGTTGACTTATCGCATCAGTGGCAGAAGTACCAGAACAGCACCAATATAATATCTTCCTGGCTGCCCACTCTATTGAAGGTTGATAATTCAACAAATATGTCAAACTCCATGCAGTTTCACTCGCTGAGGTTAAGAACTCTCAATACAACATGCAACAAATACAACACTAGGCCTTCAACAGTGAAACTCAAACATATCGATATGGTCTGTATCCAACCCCCCAATGGAGAAGGTCAGCATTATCACCCAATGCTGTATTTCCTAGCATGTGGGTGGAAAGAGGGTATTACCCTTAAAGCAGGGGGGAGTTATGAATGGGTATACCATGTTTCCAACCCGAAACTCTGGCACTGGCAATTCTTAAAAGGATGGGAGGGAAACGCATTCAAATTTGGCAACATGACCTCCAGATAACCTTGTCAGCATCAGTCCTAATGTAATTGAAGGGTCATGTAATCGAGGTGTAAAGGTTGTTGAAGGGTTTGACAGAGTGGAGAAAAACAATCTACCTCCGTGGTTTGAGGGCAGAGCATCTTGTCTAAAGCAAGACGACAAGCCTTAAAGTTAGAGATGGATCACTATGTATTAGGAAATAGCTCTGTCGCACGCAGCACGAAGCGACTTGGTTCGTGGTTTTATCTTGATAGATTCCAGCAGAGTCCTTTAGCCACTTTAGAAGCCCATTCTTTCGATAGTGTGGTGGAAAAGCACGTGCCCAGCAAGTCCAATTTCCACAAATAGGTAACGCAATGAAGCTCCATTATTCGGGTTCATGGGCCGATTCATGATTCGCAGTCCGGTTGCAGGGTCTAGACCTATACCAACAGATGCTGCTCGACCCATTGATTTCCTCCGCGGGTTGGTGCATACGGTACTTTGCTTGCAATCGGATTCCCATATCTCCAGGTGCTACTGACTATTTTCAGGCAAGAGTACCGCTGAATAGCTGAGCATAAAACGCCCAGCCGCGAGCACCACGCTCTCAACACGTAGTTTAAGGCTAGTTCAGGAAATTTATTCACACGTATGTCATGAACCCATTGGAAGGAAAATGGAATGAATGAGGGGACGGGTTCAGCAACTCAAGCAGTAGAATCAGGACATAATGTGTAGGAAGGAACTGCATATGCTGGTTTAAACCGAAGATAGACACAAAATGCTGGAGTGACACAGTGGGACAGGCAGCATCTCTGGAGAGAAGGAATGGGTGACGTTTCGGGTCGAGGCCCTTGTTCAGACTGAAGAGTTGTATTCAGACCTAACTTGCTACTGCAGATTCAGCCTAATAACTAATAATGAATTTGACACTAAAGCGAGCCCCATCCAGTGGGTTGGATTGTCTGATCACACTGGGGTGTACGCATACCGTGATTCATGTGATTTGCTTCCTGCAAGTGCGAGTGTTTCTGGAGCAGTGTATCTGAAAGCAAGCATTGATTCGGATACACTCCTGGAAAGTCCCTCCTAGCTCAAGTTACGACGGCTCAAAAGACGCTTGGCCCCACCCGACATCAGGTAGATTGGGACTCAGTCACTGTGTTTGTGGTAATATGTGAAAGGCAGAGACTCCTCGGCTCTCCTGGTATCACGGCGAGGGCAGGTTTATTTTTTGAGCAGACGTTTTCGCCAGGGGCAAACACTCCTGCTGACAGTTGGAGCATTTACATTAAATCTTAGCCGTCCTCTCCTTCCTCTCCGCCGCATGCTGTTAAATTCCGACGTTTGCAAAACTCCCACCTGCCGTGGCGATCAATCCAAGGGACCTCGCACACCGTCAGACTGTGCTGTTCAGGAGTCCACCCCCGGCGCAACGGTGCGCTCGCATCCTCGTCAGAGAAGCATCAACCACACTCGCCAGGGAAAACCGGTGGACGGTGGAATAGATCCCGCCACGCCAAGAATGAACAGGAAGACAAGAGCAATCCCTCGGCGCCTTTTTTACATCAGTATGACTGACATCTCTAATATACTCCAGCTAATTTCACCGCCAATAGCAAACGCCGCTTCAATGAAGAAAAAGTTGCTTGTATAAGATGTGACATTTTCAATATCGTTTTTCAATTGCAGTTCTTCAAGAATGAGCTGTGCAGTTAATTTAGGTACTGGATTTTAAAAGACCACCATTATTAATTTGTTCCTAAAAAGTCACGCCGTGAAAAAAAAATCCTTCAGAGCAAACGCGAGGCACAGAAGCAGCGGCGCAGGATTCAGGCGGGCGAGCAAGGGTGGCGGTGCCTGACTATGATCCCCAACTCAGAGTCATGATTTAAACATTCAGTCCCGGTAGAATGAACCCGTGCACCTGTAAGCTCCCAATCACCCTTGTTTCCACCCGCACGCCTGTGTTCTCCAACGCTGTGTTCTCCAAAGTTCACAGATAACAAAATGCAGTGGGTCTTAAACGAAACCGACCAGATCAGGGCTAGAGGTTCATTTGGGTGACAAACAGATATTGTGGCAGATGCTCAAAAATACATTGGCTGTGTGTTGTGGGCTAATTTTGGACTGTAAGGTTGCGGGAAAGGCATAGGTATCGCCCGAGTTGCGCGAAAGCTTCAGGGCGGCGTATAGCTACCGTACGATAAACGTGCAATACGCGACTGGTGCATCTCCGAGCATCGGATTGTATATCAATGTAACACGTTGCCAACCTAATGACTAAAAATGCAACATTCAGCATACTAGCGACTAATCGGAATACATTTTACATAGTTTGTACGTTAGGAATGAGCGAAAGCCTGAACTGAGAAATCAGAAAAGTCTGCATTTGGATTCAAGCTTCTCTTTTTAATATTTGTTTTTCTTTTCGAACGCATCGTTAAAGGAATACGCATGGCATTTTTGAGTATTTATTTTACTCGTTGGACAGTCTACCTTCCCAAATCAGCTGCAAATTAGATTTGAATACTTCGAATTTTCACGCCCCGAGTGCCTTCCCTCCCACTCAACAATGCTTGGCGAGTAAACTGGGATCAGTCCCGGGTAAGCAGTACATCTTCCATGCCACCATGTACAACAAGCCCGAAGACAAGCGAGTACACAACCCTGGAGTGACCGACCCTAAAGTATCGGTGGGCTCGTTCCCTGCATTGGCTACCAAAATCCTTGCCCACATACATCGTATACTTTTACCGCTGTCACACTGCTGTAAATAACACTGGTTTTTTTTTTGTTGCAAGCCCCGTGCAATTCTCAGCCACGTCCAAGAATGTGAAATATTGGTGATTGAGCGCTGGAGAGAGATAGGTAATGCACGACCTCCTTACATTCTGCGAACCAACTCGCAAAAGAGAAAATCATTGTTTCACCCAAGTTTCAGATGTGCTTTATTTCCCCCCAAAGCTATTGCACAATCAGTTTTGAGAATGATGGTGATTTTGACGTTGAGTGCAACACAAACTAGGATGGATTCGAAAAAGTGATCTTTTCCGATGGCAGTGCAATCCCATTTAGTTTCTAATTAAACGACTGTAATTGTATGCATGTTGCTTGAGGCTAAGTGTTAGCAGAGCTGCGAATGTGACAACTAAAGTGAGTTCTTTAAAATAAACACAATAAAACAGGTTGGGTTATCTTGTGCCACAGAACAAACGATTTTACTCAAGGCAGATTCTACAAAGAAAGCCATTTAAGAATGCATTTATTGCTGTTGGAACTTCTAAACTGATTTAAAATAGCTGTTGATAAATTCAGGCTGACTAGTTTTTATTCAGAGCGAGATCCATTGCAGCCGGTGTCGATGCCGGTAATAACACTGAGAGAGAAGCAGGCGAACGCAAACACACACGTGAACACACAGTAGAGCTCATCTTACCTAAGAATGCTGAATGTAATCCCACAGTCCATGTAATAACCACACCGAGATGCAAACGGGTCCTGAGTCTGTGCTTCGCCGCGCCGACAAACGAAGCAGAATGCGAGAGGGATACAGCCGTAACTGAGGCGAAGCTGGGAGTACGCTGTCCTCAGTCGCTGCCGCGCCGACGTTTCTATAGGCTAGCTGCGAGAGTCGAACCTTAAAAGAAATTACACAGGGGGTTGCTTTCTCTTCCTGGTCTCTCCTCGTGAATGGACGCGGGGAACCGACTGTAACATTCCACGCTGGCAAATTACTCTTCAAAACATCACATCGTTTAATAAACTGGCTTCCGAGGGGCAAAAAAAAAACTTTGAACTAACGAGCTCCGAGACAGCGAGAGGGGCGGGTGCACTCGGAACTATATAGGTCATGCATCACAAGCGCAAGTCTTGCGTGTTGACAATTACAGCACAAAATGTGAAGTTATCCCAGGGATAAGGTTTACAACATTCCTTTGGGAATTGCATTAATGGTCTGGCTACTTGAGAATGTATTCCCTGCAGGTGGGATTCATGAATAAAAAATGACAAATGTGCCCTTATTTCCCTGCTATTTCGATACACTGTATCCTTTATGGGCGTGGAATGAGGACTAGCTGCTTAAATCAGAATTTGTTCGCAAATGCTTTTTTCTTTGCACAGCGGGAGCTGATAAAAAAAATGGCTAAACAGGAAAGACTTCAGGTGCTAAAGAACCAAAGACAATCCGTGGAGTGCCATGAAGATAGCTCCTAATACCCTAAACGGAATGCCGACTTACGGGAAATTATCGCTTCTGTTTATTCGCAATTTAATGATCCGTTGCCTTGACTCAGCGCTGGGCGTGAGTTAAGGTGGAATGCAAAATCTGGAACAACTGCAGTTGATGAGAAATGTTTACCCAATTCCTCTTCTCACCTCCAAAGCGCATGGAGCAGGCGTGAGGGGGGGGGGAAATGCATTTTCTGTTTCACCGCACCCAAATTAAAAACCAAAACTCTTGCCGCCCTAATTGCGTCCAACGTTGTGCGTTGCCTCTCTCGTGCAAAATGCAGACTTTTATCGGGAACACATTCCAGTTTGTTTTCATGAGTTCTTCGGTTGCACGGCGCCGCTGAAGTGGGGTATTGATTCACTCAGTGTTCCGGCAGCTCGGTTGCGTTGATATCCTATCTTTGTCTTGGCCAAACATTGCGGGCTGCAAATGCCCAGGTTTCTGCACACCGCCGCCTTTATGGGAGCGGGTTGAAGTAGTGCCCCGAGGCGTGCCCATCAACCAAGCAGCAAGAAGTGAGGAACCAACTGGATAGAATCGTTGCCAATCCGGTGAAGAGCAGCCAAATTAGCCATGAATTATTAGTAACGGGCAAAAAAAAACCTTTCTCGTTCCAGTTGTGCTTTTTGTAGGAACAGGTAAACATCGGTCCAGAAATTGGTGGGTGTTCATAATATTGAGTACTATATTCTAATCAGGTAGTCAGAACCGCCACTGACTAAAGAGGCTCCATTGGTACCCAGCCACGTGTGATTTTATCAGATAGTCAAGAATTGGAATGTTACATTTTGCAAAAGGAAACCATTTACCGCATTACGTATACTACGAGGATGCCGCTGCTGATGGATAATCAATCTGTTTCCAAAATGAGACAATTTGGACCAAATCATAGTTCTAAAAGTTATGTGTGAGCCAAAATCACATGGATCCATATGTGCAGAAGTGCCTGGAACCCAAAGACAAGTTGCAGGAATGGTTAGTAAAATACATGGGACCATGAGCCTCATAAATAAATATTATGAGAAGCATAGATGGGGTAGATAATCAGAACCTTTCTGCCAGGGTGGAAAAGTCAAAGACGAGAGGGCATAGCTCTCAGGCAAGAGAGGCAAAGATTAAAGGAGAAGTTTAAAGGAGATGTCGAATGGAGTATTTTACACAGCTAGTGATGGGTGCCTTAAACATGCTGCTAGAGATGGTGATGAAGGCAGATACAGTTGTAATATTTAAGAGGCTTTTAGATCTCCATGTGGCTATATAGGGAGTGAAGGGATCAGTATCTCATGCAGGCAGAGCAGATTAGTTTAACTTGGCATCATGTTTGGCATGGATATTGTGGGCTGAATGATCAATTCCTGTGCTGTACTGTTCTATGTGTAGGAAGAAACTGCAGATGCTGGTTTACCCAGAAGATATACATAAAATGCTGGAGTACCTCAGCGGGACAGGCAGCATCTCTGGAGAGAAGGAATGGGTGACGTTTCAGGTCGAGACCCTTCTTCAGACTGTTCTATATAAAAACACAAAAGTGATGGGGTTGTGTTCAATCTTTGTAAAACACTGATTCGTCCCTGACTGGAGAATCTCCAATTCTGGTCTCAAACTATAGGAAGGTCCAATGGAAAGAATGGAAAAGATTGACTGGAATGGCAATGTACTTCAGTTATTAGCCAGGATTGTTCTTTCTGGAGCAAAGGCATTGGAGTGGAGATTTTATTAGGGTGCACAATATAGAGACTGGGTTAGATACAATAAATAGACTAAAGCAGTTCTCACCAGTAGTGGTTCAAGGAACAGTGGACACAAATTTATAAACCTGCTACAAGATTGGGTATAAGGATTTTTTTTTTTTGCAGAGGCATAGATTTAATCTAGAATTAACAGCTGCGGAAATGAAGTCAGTGCCTTTGAAAGAGAATTTAATAGGTATTTAAGAGAATATTTTACAATACCATGGAGAAAGAGTGGTGTAATGGGCGTGATAGAATTGCAGTACACAAACCAACTGAAATGTAATGGCTGGAAGATCTTATTTTGTGCCTTCTGTGCTTCACAATTCTATGTGGCCTGAGAAGCAATGACTGCGCAAAATGGTCTTGAAAACACTGAGGATAGATTAACGGGTGCATTCTGACACCTCAATATAAGAGAACAATTATATATATACTTCAAATATCACTGTGGGATAGATTATATGTAGGATGCAATATCAGTAGTTCAATTTAGTTATTTATTAAATTGCGAGATATTGGTGTAACTGGTATAGCCAGTATTGATCATCAGTCCCTAAATTACTGGACTAGTAATGCAGAGACCTGGACTATTGATCAATGGAGATGTTAGTGAATGTAAATTTTTAATGAAATAGATCTGGAATTAAACAAAAAACAAAAACAAATATCAATAATGGGAACCAAAAATACCTTGAACACATTTGGTTCCCAATGTAATCTGGAGAAGGAAATTAATACTCCTAACCCAATCTTGCCCATACACAACATTTGACCCACAGCAATGTGGTGGACTCCCAACTCCCCTCTGAAATAGACTGACAAAGCATTCCATTTTCATTTAATACTTTCCAATCAGCAAACATGTAGTTACCCCAGCACTTTGTATCCTTACTGCAGTCAGGGCAGGGTTACTACAGTCAGGACTGAGATATTTAGGTCAGGACAGAGTCACTGCAAATAGGGCATGGTTACTGATGATTCACCAATGGATCTCATCGGTGTATCATTAAGAAAGAGACAGCAGGGAAGTGAATGTCATTCATTGGGACATTGGAACTGATCATTGGTGAATTGTACCCTAGGATGATCCTGGGTAGGGGCAGGGGTCAGCACATAACATGGGGGGGTGGAGAAAAAGAGAAGAGTATCCATTGTGTCAGTCATTACATTAAGATTTATGTAATCTCCAAACCTCAATCTTAAGTAAAGGGATTGTACAACAGTCGAAGGAATTTTGTTATGTTGTCACTTACAAAAAAACTCGGCGGGTTTTTCATAGAGCCAGCTATAATCACTTTACTGGCCCACAGAAAATGTTGGAGACAGTCCTCCAGCTGGAATAATGATGGTGATGTAGGAAATTCAGCACAATGGAGAATGGAATGTAAAGAATAATACCGTAGGGAAGCAAGGCTTGGTATTGAGAGAACATGTATCAAGATCGGATTACAACATGATGCTTACAGTGCTGACATAGCATGTACAGGTGGGAATGAACATTGTTGAATTGATGCATGCAGATGTTTCTATATTCTTATTTTAGAAGTCTTGAATTTCACATCTTTTCTAAGTCACTGATATTATTTTTCCAAGTTTGTAAATGTTGCATGAGACCCATAATGATTATTCATTGATTATCTTGCCTACTCATATTATATCGATTTGGCTGTTTGAGCAAATTGCAAAATAGGTTAATTTAAAGCAGGGCACGAAATTGCTTCCAAACAAAGAAATTAGATTGTGTTAACATTGGCAAATGTGGTTTTAAACCGATTGGTTGATACAGAAGAACACAAGAAACAGGAGCAAGAATTGGCCAATTGGTCTCTCAAGCAGGTGGTACTATTCAGTAAGAACAATGACAGATTCATTCATGGTCACATTTTTTTCCAATGTCCCCCCTATACTCCTTGAATTACATGTGGTTTAAATATTTGGCAATCTTTAGCTTGTATATTTTCAATTACTCTGCCATCACAGAAGAATCCTAAATTTAGATATAAACAATCTTCTTCATATCCCTTACCTGAGTAACCCTTTATTCGGAAGCAATTTCTCTGGTTCTGGATATTCCTGGAAATGGAAAGAAACTCTCATTATCCATCCTGTCAACAGTCCTCAGAATCGAATACATTTCAGTCAGATCACCTCTCATTTTTCTATTTTCAAAAGAGCACAAGGCCAAACCTGCTTGACTTAATATGTCAACTGTCAATGATATTTTATTGTCATATGTACCTTGGTTTAATCTGCATTAATTTTCTCCCAAGAATCAACCTAGTGAACCCTCTCTGCAATGTCTCCAATGCAAGTATATCCTTGCGTGAATGTCAACGCAAAATAGAACGCACTACTCAGAGGCAGTCTCGTTGTGCATAAAAACATTTCCACTCTTGCACTGAATGGCCTCCTCCACTGTTAGAGTGAGAGCAAACGTAAATTGGAGAAACAGCACCTCATATTTTGCTTGGGCAACTTATAACCCAGCGGTATTAATATTGATCTCCCTAACTTCAAGAACCCTTGCATCCCCTCTCTCACCTTCTCTCCCCCTATTCTAGCCATCGTACTCATTTTAGTGATGTCCTGCTGAGTTTCACTGTTTGTATTACTCAATGTCACCTCTCCAGGACCATTGTGGGCTCCACTTTTCTTGATCATCGTTACTGGCTTTGATCTGTCTTTTTACATATCATTCATTAATTTGTTCGATGTACCTTTTCATATCTCTCTGATCCCTCTCCCCTGACAGTCTGAAGAAGGGTCTGATGCCAAAACATCACCTATTCATTTTCTCCAGAGATGCTGCCTGACCCGCTGAGTTACTCCAGCTTTTTGTGTCTCCCTTTGCAATAAAATTCCATTAACCTTCATAACTACTTGTAGGACCTGCAACCTAACCTTGTGTTTTTTGGTTATGGAGACATTTTATCAGAAACAGCTGGTAATGATGGTTACTTGAAATGGTTACTTAATATTCTATAAAAATATGATTAACATGGAAAAGAGTGGTGGAGTGGAAATATTTTGGTAACTCATTCATGATATCTAAGTTTTCCATAGGGTCTAAATCAGTTGGGAATATGAGCCAAGGAGTGGGAAATGGATTTAACTTTGATAAGTATGAGATTTGATAGGTTTGATATGTCATACAGGACTTACACAGTATAGTCCAGGAGATTGTTGTAGGACAGAGTGATCGAGGAGTACAGGTGCATGGTTCTCTGAAAGTGGCATTTCAGGTAGACATGGTTGTGAAGATCAGTGCCGGACTGGGTCTAAAAATGCTGGTTGCCAGGAGACAAAGGGGGCCCACTTCATCAGGGGCCCACTTGATATAGGGGGCCCACTTCATCAGGGGCCCACTTGCCATCAGGCAAGCTGACACCCTGGCCAGTCCGCCACTGGTGAAGATAGCGATTGGCATGCTTGGTTTATCTGGGAAGGGTAAAAGTCAAGACATCACAATACGGAGGAACTAGTCATTGGTGAGACCACAGTTGGAATATTGTGTGCCATTCTGATCACCTAGCTGCAGGAATTATGTCATTAAATTGGAAAGAGTGTAGAAGAGATTCACCACAATATTACAAGTTAGTTTAGAGATACAGCGCGGAAACAGGCCCTTCTGCCCACCGAGTTGGCGCCTACCAGTGATCACGACACACTAACACGAACCTACACACTAGGGACAATTTACAATTACATCAAGCCAATTAACCTACAAATCTGAACGTCTTTGGAGTGTGGGAGGAAACCAGAGTACCCGGAGAAAACCCACATAGGTCACAGGGAGAACATACAAACTCGGTATAGACAGCACCCATAGTCAAGATGGAACCCAGGCCTCTGGCGTTGTAAGGCAGCAACTCTACCACTGTGCCATCGTGCCGCCCCAGTTCTTGTAGGCTTGAGTTATAGGGAGAAGCTGGATAGGCTGGAACTTTTATCCTCATCATGTAGGAAGGAGGCTGAGGGATGACTTTATTGAAGTATACAAAATCATGAGGGATGTGGAAAAAGTGAATGCTCATTGTCTTTGGAAATGGTGCGTAATCTGACAACTCGAAAAAGTATTTCACTATGTTTTGCACATGTGACAATAAAGCGCCATTTCCCCAGGATAGAGCATTCTAAACTTAGAGTGGATAGTCTTAAGGTGAGAAGGACTCAAGAGGGACCTCAAAGGTAACTTTTTAAACATAGCAAAAAATCTCTTGGCCTCAGCAGCCTCAAACATCCCCAAATCAGCAAGTTTTGTAGTTGGAAAAATCCAGATTTCTTCCTGAGTGACTTGGCTCTAATTTTAAGGTTATATCTCTCTGTAGTCCAAATCTGGAACAAACTGCTGGGAAATATTTAGAAGTGGATATGATTATGTTTGGAGTTTGAACCGGCCCGTTCGGATTCAGCCGCGGGACTTACTTACCATCACCCGGCGGGGTCACAACATCGGAGGCCTGGATCGCCTCAGCGCAGAGGGAGAGCAAGGAGGGAAGAGACATGGACTTTGGGACTTTTTGCCTTCAATCACAGTGAGGGGGTGCCTGGTGGACTCACTGTGGTGGATGTTAAACTGTGTTGAGTGTGTGTTTTTGTTATTTAGTCTATGTTATGACTGCAGGCTAAACCATTTCGTTGCACTGAAAGTGCAATGACAATAATAAATTGAATCAAAATCAAAATCAAATCAAATTATGATTTTCAAATTACATTTGTGTAGATATATGGATAGGAAGGTTTCAAGGAGATCTGGGCTAAATGCAGGTATATGAGACTAGCCAGGAATGCAAACTTTGTCAGCATGGACAACTTTGGCTAAAGGTCCATTCTCCATGCTATGTACCTCAATGACTCAAATAAGCTATGGGCTGAATAGTCTCATTGTGCATGGTAATTAAGCAAAGATACAAACCATGAAAGGAAATTAAAACCTTATCTTGGTCATAAGCTACTTTATTTTAACTTCGGACATTGACAAAGCCTAAAATATTATGAGGCAACTGCAATAATACCAAGCCCCTGTTAACTGCTTCATATCACACATGGTTTATTTTCTTTGAATAAATGTATTATCTGATGAAGCCATGGAAGGTTAACATGAAGAAAAGTACAGAACAGGATTTGGGATGAAGTGTTGCTGGTAACCTATACTGAGGTGTGGATTTGTGATGGGTTGGCGCCTGGACAGGCAGCTGAGGATATGACCAGATAATCTGTTGTGCTTCTTAGACTTGATGGTTAAATGTTGGACAGGATATAGAGGAAAACTTTGAGGTAGTGCCTTGGTATTTTTTAAGCTTCTCTGAGATTTCAGAGACAGCCTTGCATTAATATCACAACTAAATTATAGCATATTTGAAACCTCACTGCAGCCCCTCAAAACTACATTGCAGTACCATCTTAGATAATGAATAATGTGGATACATGTAATTTCTCCACGATGATAATACTGCAAAAGCAGCAATACTTCATTAATCCATCATAATAATTCAGCTAAATTTCTTGCTTATATTGTGAAATTAATTTTGCCTCCAACAGCCTGACACCTCCCTGCTGTTTAAAGACATGTCAACTTATTGTTTGGAAGCAATTCAATGTCAGGAAACCCAGCTGGATTATGATGGATGTTCACTAGTACAAATCATGCAGAATAAGAATTGGGCTAGAGGAACTTCGAGAAGCTTGGAAGAAAGCTTGACAAAAAACTGTTGAAATCTCCACGATAAACAAAGTCCAGGTTGACACTATTGATTATATTGCTGGTTTAACAAGATCACATTCCCACAGCTTTTACATGGTTCCGGACTGTGGTTACGCATTCACTCGGGATTTGTAAATGTAATGCATTAGAAATTAGCAGCGTGTATCTTGCCAGTCTAATTAAATTTGCAGAACTCCCATGAAAAGTTCTTGTCTCATCTTTCCTCCTCTCCCCCATTCCCGAAGATGGACATGAAAAGCTGGAGTAACTCAGTGGGCCAAACAACATCTCTGGAGAGAGGAATAGGTGACATTTTGGGTCTAGACCCTTCTTCAGACCAATTCACGTCAGTGCAAAACATGGTACAAATGCACACTATTCAGGTGGGCAGATTGAGGGTGAGAAAAATAATGCCTCTGGAGCCTGCTTCACTATTCAATCTGATGATGGCAGGCCTGTGCTTCCATGATCATTTATTAACCTTACTCAGCAAAAAATCTCTCGGCCTCAGCAGCCTCAAACATCCCAACATCTGCAAGTTTTGTGGGTGGAAAAATCCAGATTTCCTCCTGAGTGACTTGGCTCTAATTTTAAGGTTATGTCCCTCTGGAGGAAACAGGTGCACCACATCTTCACTTTTGAATACTATTAACATCCTAATTTTATCATCAAGATGGTTCAGCACTTAATGTTGCTGTCCAAGTAGTCAGTTCAGTCCTGACCTCGGATGGTTATCTAGGTGGAGCATGATCATGTTCGTTTTTATTGGCTGATGTGCTTCCATCCCTGAGGTATGCTGACAGTTAAATTGGTCAGTAAATGACCCCAGTGTTGGTAAGAGGACAAAAAGCAAAACAAAATAAAAGGATGCATGAATGAGAACACATTGTATGGAAAAGAGAAGAAGGGACTGGGATTGATGAGATTACTCTGCTGGGAATCACGTGTGGCAAATAACTTCCTGTATCATACGAGGTAATGAACAGTTAACTCCTCAATCATCTACATTCAGGAGAATATACCAGGCATGCACAACTTGTTCTTACCTCAGCAATAATTTGTGGCGAGAGGACATTTCAAAATAAAATGACACATACCCAACCTCCTCCACAATATTTCCAGCTGAGAGAAGTTGAAGGTATTAACTTGAGATAATGAAAAGGTTGCTCAAAGGAAATAAGCACTGTTATAAAGAGGTGGAGAGATCTAAGGCTGGAATTCCAGAGGTTTTGGGACCTACTTCTAATCCAGTCCCTTAGGATTAAGGATGACTCCCCTCCACTCTGGTTCTAAGGTGACTCATAGAGCCAATAAGGGAATTCTAGACTCCTCCACAGATAGGGCAGGAGGAGGTTGACAGGTTGCATGGGAAATTTATGAGACGATGCACTACTTTTTCGATCATGCTAGAATGCACAGATTGTAGGTCTTCTGCATCATCCTTATTGTTCCTTCTCCACCCTGAGATGTTGGGACAGAAATTCCCATAAATCATTGGAGATGTTACATTTCTTTAAAGAGTCTTTGATCACATCCATGAATCTTTTTCCCTCTCTGCCTGATAATCTCTTGCAATGGCAGAACTTGAAAATTAGTATCTATTTCAGGAGTTTGAGTTTGGGTAGGTGAATGACATGGCCTGCTCAACATAGCCAATTAAAGCACATAGGGTATAGGACTTGGTGTGTTGGGCCTGGGAGAGGATACTGACATTGGGTTGCTTCTCTTTTCACTGAATTTGAAGGATTTTTCATAGACAGTGATGGTGGTATATCTCCAAATGCATTGAGATGCCTGCTGATGGTACTCTAGGTTTCAGACCATGAGTCATGTGCCAATTCAGAGGTCTTGTGCTACAAGTCACTTTTTCCTCAATCAACTAAAAAGTGTGGTGGCACACTGAAGGCAGTGGTAAATTTAACCATTGATGTTTGTCTTCACCGAGACATAAAAAATGGTTCACATGTTCCAGAATTCTTTAGCTGAAGGCTAACTAATGGAGAGATGCAAATCAGGACATAGTGCGAAAATGAGGTAGTTGCTTATAGAATACAAAATAGGTGATAATGAGAATGGTGAGAGTAGGTTTTACAGCTGGGTCCTATTCACAAGGCTTTCCTACTTGAGCTGATCTCTCAACACTACACCATTGTCACTGCAGATCCTTCTTGGGAAACTTAGTTGAGTTTTTACTTCATATGCAGGTTCCTGTCACCTCAGAAGCTGATCCAAACAAACCAGAACCAAATCCAGGAGCTAGTGCAGCTGCTAAAGAAAAGGCAGAGGCCTCAATGGGAAAAAAAGGCACCTCCAGTATCAAAGTAACAAATTTCCATTCAGAAAGCAGAAAATATACGAGACAAAAGTAAACAAATGCTGAGGGGAAATGGAGTTGATGCTTCAGCTCTATAATATTTCATCTCAACTGTAAAATTTTAGAGATTTAAGAACTTTTAATTATTGCAATTTCCATTGAATGATTGCATGAGACTCGAACTCAGCCTAATGAGTACTTATATCCCAAAACACTTTACATCCATTTAAATGCTTCTTGAATGGAGTGAGTCCAAAAGTCAATTTTCGTGCAGCACGTTTCTTTGAACAACAAAGTGATAATAACATATATTTGGAGGGGGGGAGGGGGGAGAGGGGAGGGGGGAGAGGGGAGGGGGGAGGGGGGAGGGGGAGGGGGGAGAGGAGAGGGGGGAGAGGGGAGGGGGGGAGGGGGAGGGGGGAGAGGGGAGAGAGAGAGAGAGTGAGAGAGTGAGAGAGAGAGAGAGAGAGAGAGAGAGAGAGAGAGAGAGAGAGAGAGAGAGAGAGAGAGAGAGAGGGAGGGAGGGAGGGAGGGAGGGAGGGAGGGAGGGAGGGAGGGAGGGAGGGAGGGAGAGAGAGAGGGAGGGAGGGAGGGAGGGAGGGAGGGAGAAGAGGAGAGAGATATCTTTTGAACACATTTCTCCATTACTGACCCCTCTCTACAATGTTAGGAATGACCTCCCAACTTCCCTCGTGAACTTCTCTGACAACAGTTCAGCTTCTGCTGGAAACCTCTATACATCCAGATACTGATTGGTGGAAGCTTCAGACTAAGTACATCGCAGTGGCTTGAGGTTCTGTTTGTTAATTTTCGCAGAGTATTCATCAAAATAGATACTTTTAATTATTTTTTATTATGCACTAGATATGTACCAGGACAATTGAATTCTTATATGCTGCAGCTTTGTAGGCACATAAAATGCAATAACAACAAAATAAATATTGATTATAAATTATGTTATTCAAAGTAAACCAGACCATGACAGTGTAAAAAAACAAATGACACAATGCAACCATTGTAGTGCAAAGTCCCTAGTGTTTCGGTGCTGAGGTGTGGTTGTGGATACGTTTGGTTCAAGAACTTCATAGTTGTTTGGTGGAAGCTATTCTGGAAGTTGGAGGTAACAGTTCTCAGGCTCCTGTACCTTATTCTCAATAGTAGCAGTGTGAAGAGGGCATGGCTCTTGTATGTGGTTTATTGCTGATATTCGCTACCTTCTCGGGGCAGCATTTATTTGATCCCGTCAATAGTGAGGATCAGGCAATGTCCACAATTTTCTAACCGCCTCCTTTGTTTTGACATTCAAATTTCCAAATCAGGTTGTGATGCAACCAGTCAGAATGGTCTACACGGTACACATGTAGAATATTCGGCAACATGCCAAATCTCATGAAACTCCTGAGGAAGTAAAGGCGTTAGTGAATTTTCTTTGTGATTGCATCTATTTGCTGGGCCCACAACAGATCATCAGAGATACAATACACATGCTCACAAGCTTGAAGGAGTTGATTCTCTCCATTGCGGTCACATCAGTGTTTACGGGTGCACTGTGCCTCAGCTTTCACTTTCTGATGTCAACAATCAGCTCCTTGGTTGTTCTAACATTGATAGCAAAATCATTTTTCTAGCATCATTCAACCAGATTATTGATCTCCCTCCTGTACTCTGATGGTCATCTCATGATGATCGTATCATCACCAAATTTAAAGATGGTGTTGGAATGTGTCTGGCAACACAGTCATGGGTATCGAGGGAGTAAAACTGAGTATCGAGGGAACTGAGCACACAGTCCTGAGATGCCCCCGCACTGATGGTCAGTGGGGAGCAGGTGTTGTTGTCAGTCCATGTTGATTGAGGTCTGCCAAATGAGGAAGTCGAGGATTCAGATGCTTAGGGAGGAGCAGGGTCACATTTCCCTGAGTTTGATAATGAGTCTGGAGGGGATGATGGTGTTGAATACCTAGATCTAGTTAGCAGTATGTTTTCCTTTTATCTAACTAGCCCGGTATAAAGTGAAGAGCCAGTGAGATTGCATCCACTGTCCATCTGTTGTGGCAGTAGGTGCATTGAATCGAGTCCAGTCATATTGAGACAGAGGACGATTTGCATCATAACCACCCTCTTGAAG
Organism: Malacoraja senta; assembly: GCA_038087875.1. Classification (NCBI taxonomy): domain Eukaryota; kingdom Metazoa; phylum Chordata; class Chondrichthyes; order Rajiformes; family Rajidae; genus Malacoraja; species Malacoraja senta. The sequence goes on from JAXLNO010003587.1 coordinate 46,229, forward strand.
CACTTCATCACAATGGACATGAGTGCCACCGGTTTGGTGGTCATTGAGGTATGGTCTTGGGCACTGGTATTATGGATATCCTTTGAAAGCAGGTGGGGAACTTAACACAGTTGTAGTGAGAGTTCATGAAAACTCCAGCCAGTTGGTCCATACAGGTTTTGAGAACTTAGCCAGGTATACCTTCAGGGCCAAGCACCAATACTACCAGGCTAATTTTTTGTTAAACTGTGTCAAGTTGTATCTGAAAACTGCCTCACCCACTTAGCAGCAAGGATGGGTGGGCAGTGGCGATCTTTGTTCAAAAGCAGGAAAAGAGAGATTGGTGGGTGGGATGAGAGGAGTTTGAGGGGAAGTCCTATGCAAGGCCAGTTATGCCATTTTTTGAGAATGTGTTTTTTATGAGTGGGTTAGTTAACATAAACCAGCCTGACCATTGCTCATTAATCCATGTGAAACACTTAATAAAAATGTGAAAGCTCATTATGGTTCTACATTTTCATGGACAAATTCTACTTGGGACTATAATGCATCCCTTTGCATTCGTTTATCTAAATAATGTAAAATAAGATTAAAGATGAAAGATTTCTGAAAAATGTTACTTCATCATTATAAAGAGTAAAGGTATAACATGAGGGGTACATGAAACTCCACTGAAAGTGCACCATTACAGGATTCTGTCTGTCTTTGGAATTCATGGAATTCCCTGCCACAGAGGGCAGTGGAGGCCAAATCACTGGATGGATTTAAGAGAGAGTTAGATAGAGCTCTAGGGGCTAGTGGAATCAAGGGATATGGGGAGAAGGCAGGCACGGGTTATTGATTGGGGACGATCAGCCATGATCTCAATGAATGGCGGTGCTGGCTCGAAGGGCCGAATGGCCTCCTCCTGCACCTATTTTCTATGTTTCTATAAGAAACTCACATCTCTGTGCCTTTCTGTTGTTTTTTTTCTCATTCAACTGAAAAATGAAGGAGGTGGTGGTGAAGCATGGTAAAAAGGAAATGGTTGACAGATGAATGCCCATTATTACATTGCCATATTCAAGCCAAAATATCAGCTGCCAGACTAAGAGGCAAACATTTGGGTGAGATCATTTCCTGCATCATTCCTCATTCTACTCTATCATCTATATCTTGGTTGTGACTTACAATTACATTCACATTCATATTGATGAAGATTACTTCCACAGAATCACAGCTTTATTACATGTCCCTTACTATAAATTATTTACAAACCTTGCCCAGCACTACTCTATGTTTCACTTCGAAATGGATGGGCGAGCAACTTAACAAAATTATACTGAATCAAGTGCTGGGAGTAACAGAAGCGACCTAAAATTATTGTTTAATTTAATTTCCTTTGCTACCCCTTGGTTGGTTCAGAACGATGTGCTCATCTCTCCTCTACAACTTTGGTTGCACAGTATCTCATCACTCCAGCCTTAATTTTACTTGGGAGTCTGGCACTTGACGAAATTTCTCTGCTGTTGCATTGAAAATCAGCAAAGCAGTTAATTTAGCATAATTTGTTTTATCTCCTTGGCCCCAAAGCACAAATAGGAGTTTAAGTTGAATGAACTGCCTGGTCAGCTTGAAAGTGCTGAATCCAGTAATCAGCCCGAGCTCAACACTGACACTGCACATCCACTTCATTCACTCGGAATACCTAGTAGCAACATCCCTTTCACAATATTATACAATGACCTGAAGATCAGAAGCAACAAGGACCAGATAAAACAGGCATTAAAAGTTTGTTCCGCTTAAAAACATTTATTACAAAGATTTCCTCATCATTATCAAATCTGAGGGTACATGCTTTGAGTGCTGATAAAGAAAGACTTCTTAAGAATATGGATGAAGAAGAAATCATCACCATCATCAGTATTGATATGACATTGCTGGACAAGCTCAGGGAATAAAAAAGAGTCCTTACATGAGGCAGTAGCAAAAGGTGAACTCAAGATAACTGTGGGGGGGGGGGGGGGGGGGTGGGCGGGGGAGGGAGGGTGGTTGAGGCTTATAATGAATGTTGATGGCAAATCTATACTCTGAGATGAAGATGGAGATGCCAAAAAAAGAGAGTAATTAGAGATAAAACATGTGCAAATGAGATAGACACAAAGTAACTCAGCGGGTCAGGCAGCATCTCTGGAGTGAAGGAATGGCTTACATTTCGTGTTGAGACCCTTCTTCAGACCCGGCCTGAAACGTCACCCATTTTCTCCAGAGATACTGCCTCACCCGATGAGTTTCTCCAGCATTTTTGTCTACCTTTAACCTTTGGTTTACTCATCTATCTACCATTTATTTTACAATGCTCAAAGCATTGTTACATGTATGTTCACTGTTATAATATAGATGCATGGTAGCCCATCTACAGCCAAGAAAGACCCACAAGAAGAAATGTGAGAATGACCCAGCAAATTAGTTTTATTGCCATGGATTGAGAAATAAAAATTAGCCAGGACATTGATGGTAGCTACCTTGGTCCTTTTCAAAATTGTGTTTTGGGATTATTTTTGCATACGCTGAGGAAACCAAACAAGGGCCCAGGTTAAACTGTTGTCCAAAATGCACATCTCCTAGAAGGTAGCAAACTACACCCAGGACCATCAGCCAAGATTTTCTCTCCACAGATGCTGCCTAACGCATTGAGTTATGGCAGCACTTTGTGTTTTGCTCAACATTCCAGTATCTGCAGTTCTTTGTGCCTCCAGCCTAGATTTTCAGCTGTTTTAGATTAGTTTAGTTTAGAGATGGAGCGCTGAAACAGGCCCTTTGGCCCACTGAGTCTGCACCGACCATCGATCCCCGCACAATAATACTACCCTACACACATTAAGGACAATTTACGTTTATATCAAGCCAATTAACCTACAAACCTGTACGTCTGTGCAGTGTGGGAGAAAACCAAAGATCTCGGAGACAACCCATGCAGGTCATGGGGTGAACGTACAAACCCGGGACCTGGGGCTCTGGTGCTGTAAGGCAGCAACTCTACCGCTGCGCCACCGTGCTGTTCTGTTCTTTGAGGGGAGTCTTAATTCCACAGTGAGTCAAGAATTATAGCAACTGAGCACAATCTGTTGCTGGGAAATGTTTGAAGGTGCTTTTTAATCAGTTTGTTCTTTCCCCTTTCATGCCATCTGTGAGAGCTTCAGCAGAGGGTTGGATAAATGAATCAGATATTTTTACTGGATTATCATTGGTAAGCATTTCTATTCAGTAATTCTAATTAGGGAA